>JANHFZ010010315.1:5685-75674 GCA_027560215.1 Halcyon smyrnensis
CTTCCTCCTTCCCTATTTCTCCCCCTTTTCTCCCCCCCTCTACTCCTTATTTTTCCCTGCTATTCTCCGTACAATTTATCCTCTCATTCCTACCACCATTCTTCCCTCCTTTCTTCCTCCCATTCTTCTTTTTCCATTCTCTCCACCATTCTCTACCATTCTTCCCATTGTTTTCCCACCTGTTGTCTCTAACATCCCTCCCCACCATTATTCCACATTCTCCCCAGTGTTCACTACACCATTCTTTCCCACCATTTAAGGAGAGCTTACCTTCCACCACATTATTCCCTGCCCAGTCTGTACCACCATTCTTCTCCATGAGTCTTTCCCCTATTTTCTCACCATAGTCTTCTCTCCAGATCTTTACAATATTTTCCCCATCATTCTTCTAGACCCTTCCTCCTCCCATTCTTCTCACAATTCTCCTCCCCACCAATTATTTCCCCCTTATTGTTGTCCCTTCATTCTCCACCCAGTACCCCCTCATCTCTTCCCTGTCCATCTTCCCTCCATTTGCTCCCTACTGCCATTTCCCTCCCTCTCTCTTTCTATCAGTATTAGCAGCTGATCATATGACAGCAGGGCATTATCTCATCTTGTCAAATAAAAGAGTTAAAGCCACTCATTCACTCAGCTGCTCCAAGAGCAACGTGTCCCAGAGCAAGAACAGCCCCTAAGACATCTTGTACTGAGTAGTCTGTTCATGAGGACTGCTAATCCACAGTGGCAGCATCAGTATCTGTTTTCAGGAAGAAGATTGTATTCTTTTTAAAATTCAGGTAGTAGTCTTAAAGCAAAATGCAGACCAATAGAAAGGATGAAGCCCTGGTTATGAGGTCTTCTGTAAGGCTGTGGGATATTCACAACTTATTGTGTAGCTCTGTTTTTTCATGGTCTCCTCTGCGGCAGAACATTTTTCTGTGATGATTTCAATTACACCTGCACTCATCTATTGCCTTGAAAAGTGGTTGTCAGAAGCAACTACAGGCATTGCTGGAAGACATAGGAGCACTGGGGAGTCTACCAGTGGAAATTAACTCATATCTTTGTTTAGAAGTCTTGAGTCAGAAAAGAGGTTTTTAGCACTGATAAGAGTATTGGCAAACTGGAAACAGTACTAAAATATAATTTTTTCTCTCTACTTACCACTCTGGAGTTTTGGTGAATTGGAAATAGTACTAAAATCTGTTTTATTTTCACTTTGCATAGTCAATGAGTAAACATACAGTGCTGAATAGGAAGGTATCACTTTATATTTGTACAGACTTCAATATCTGAAGGATCTTGAAATATCAGTAGAGCTGCATCAGTAAACATTGCATAAAGCTCCATGTGTTGATTTTCGTAGTTGCTTTTGCTACAGTCTTTTGTTTTCCTCATATTGTAGACCATTAAAAAATGTTCATCAAATTATTGCTCCTATGTGCTATTTTTTATGAAGAGAGATTTTATCATAAATCTTTAGTATGCATGACATTCATGCTATTTTATGTCTGTATTCCATTGACAAATCAAGTAGTTATACATAGAAAAACTCTGGTGTTTTACAAGGACCTTATCCAGCTTTCTACCTCATACGGACTCCTGCTTAGTTAGAGGTTGCATTTCTTCTTTGAAACCAAGAAGAATGTGGAAATAGAACTATGCTAGAATTAGTTTTTAAAAAGAACTAGAAGTTAGGCGTAAGTTCTCCATAGGATTAGATATGTTGGGACCTTAATAATACAAAAACCAATTGTCTTTCAGCTTTGTCTCAGAAAAAAATACTCAGTTCACTAAGACGGTTCAGAGAAAACTAGAGGGAAAATACGAATCAACTTTATACTTTAAAACATATATAAATATGAAAACAACAATTGTCGCCAACAAGATTGCTAGAACAGATTTAAACCACAGTTTCTCTTTGTGGAATTACATGTTTAATTATATGGCAGATATTATGGAAGTCTTACTATTCATTTTTTGCAGAGAAGTTTAGTAAATAGCCCTGTAAATCCCATTTTCTTTCCCCATTTTATGTAAACATTTAATAATATGTTAGTAACATAAGAAAGTGTTTAGTTACCTTGTTTTCAAATTACACTGATTTAATTTTAGGCAAACATCAGTGTTTACAGTTGTATTTCTCAATAATTTCACATAGAACTTTCAACAAATTTGTTTGTGTTTTTTTTTAAACTATTTCTGCCTTCCTGAAGCTTTTGCTCAAATTCATTATTCTTTTGGACTAGGAGAGATTAAAAAGTCTAAGAAAGGATTTCCTTATGTGTAGCTTTTCCTCCTTAAATTCCCACTGTCATTTCCCTTTATTGAACATCACTGGACAGTGATCTGTACTGGTGGGAAGATCCAGTCATTCCTACCTCACCCTTTTGCAAGATGTGCATGAAAGTCATGCAGTCAGTACAGTCTCAGTCCTGACTCCTTTCTGTCATTCCTTGTATTTAGGGAATTCTTACTTAGGAAAATTCCAAGGGATCCTTGGAGTTTATGTGTCAAAACCTCCAGATCACAAGGTAAAAAATATATGAGATTGGAGAAAAGGTATAGGGCAAATACTGATTTATCCACAGTAGAGTGTCTTTAAGCATAATTGCCTTCTCAGCTATCATGCTTCAAGAGAATGATCTTTGTAGCTAACATAATAACCACTAAGATGGGCATTTTTCTTCTTCAAAGACGGAAGATGAAAGAGTGTAGTTTAAAAATGGATCAGCTAGCTCATTTTTCTGAAATGAAGTGTTAGCTAGCCAGCCCATTGATTTCCAGCTTTGTCTAATGTAGAATGGTGAAACGAAACAGAAACCAGTCCTTTATGCTTTTGTTATTAACCACAAAACTCGTTGCTTTCTATCTGGGCAGAATTTCTAAGGCCACTTGAGCAAATGATTCAAGACATCTGTGTAACAAGCTT
The DNA here is from genome assembly GCA_027560215.1 of Halcyon smyrnensis. NCBI lineage: Eukaryota > Metazoa > Chordata > Aves > Coraciiformes > Alcedinidae > Halcyon > Halcyon smyrnensis. The sequence continues at coordinate 8,600 of JANHFZ010010315.1, forward strand.
CACTGAGCCATGTCATTGTTGAAGTATATTCTGTCACCTATGATGACTTTTGGTTGCCATTAAATGTATGTCTCAAAAGAGGACAACATCCTACTCTAGATCATCCTTCACAGATTGATAAAAGAAAGTTAGTTTTTAATCTCCAGTTAATTTTTAATATCCTTCTGCACCACTTTATTAATTCCAAAAGTAATTGTTAATCACAAAATTATTCAGAAGTTTAGTTTCCTATTTGAGAAAAAGAAACAAATCAGTGAATGTAAAATTGCACAGAGTTTCTGTCTCAAGCTTTTGGTAGTTTTTTAGCTGTAAGAGAAGTTAAAGTAAAATTTGATTTGGAGGCAGTGTTATATGGCATTAATTTCACAGTTAGTTGTGTTCCAAATGTCTCCCAGGTAAATATGTCTGAAACAATAAAATATTGATTAATAATTCTGTGGTGGAATACTGGGGAATTTTCTCAGAAAAAAAATAATTAGTATTCAGTGACACTTATGATAGCTATATATGAGCTCTTTTCCTACCTTGTTCTCACATCCTCCTTCCTGTTTTATGTATTTTGTGTCAGAATCACCTTTTTTGATTTTTCAGTAGACCTTTACTTGCAACCTCTCCTTTACATCCCTAGATAAGTCTGGATAAGAGTAAACTCAATTTATTAATTTTGACATTTTCTTTGTCTTTTCTATATTCTCTTTTTAGAAATGACAGCTCTCATTGTGTTCTTCCTGAAGCAAAGATAAGAAATATTGTTCATTCACTGATGCTCATATTAATGTTTGAAATATCTGGGAAAGGTACATTGTTATTTAAAAGGATAAATTATTATTCAGACTGTTTACCCTTTCTTTCCTCTTTAGAGTGGCTTCAAATTCCACTTAAATGTGAGCAAGTCCTCTCTGTTCTTACCTGTGTGGAGTTGTTCTTTAATTCACATTCCTCTGCTGTAGAGTTTATGTTAAAGAACCCTAAAATGTACCCCTGGAAGTTATTAATACATTAAAACTGTAAAACAGCGCCACCTGCAGTTAAAATTGTTAAATATTATTTTAGTGTTATTAATTGAAAAAGTAAAGAGATATTCAGAACTGGTTTCCATTATCTGATGATATGCAAGGAACATCCCTTCCTCTTGGAGCCCCAATATTGCTGTCAGTGTTGGAGATTAATTGGTGTTAACAACAATGCGTAATTTTCTAAAAGTAAGACCTCAGTGTCTGTATATTAAGTCGGAATCACAGTGCTCTAAATGGACCTGGAATAAATACAAGTCTTAATTGACTAAAGAGTCTCTGCTGAAGTCATATCACAAGGAAGAAGCTCAGGCATTTCTTTCAGAGGACAGTAAAACTCCAAATGTGAAACTTCATATATACTTAGTGCAGACTCCCAAATGATTATCTAGTACATGACAAATATGGTGAAATACTGCATTTAAATGAAAAATAAAATTAATAGGTAGTGGGCAGTTGTCCATGCTAATCCCAGGTTTCCTTAATGGTGACGATGGGAAGTGAATAAACTCCGCAGTAAGTAAATTTTTAAAGGAAGGAGGAAGAGTTTCAGATAAAGAAAAGTAATTTAAATACATTCATCCTTTGGTAGCAACAGAATCAACCTAACAGAGTTTGTTCTCATGTATAGAATCATAGAATCCTAGAATGGTTTGGATTGCAGTAGACCTTCTTTTCAGCTTTCATATAGTCTAGACACCCTTTTTTGGGCAGGGACATCTTTCACTACATCAGGTTGCTCAAATCCCTATCCAGCTTGACCTTTGAACGGTTCCAGGGATAGGGCATCAACAGCTTCTCTGGGCAACCTGTTCCAGTGTCTCACCACCCTCATTGTAAGGGTGCTAGAACTTGCACTTGGCCTTGTTGAATTCATGAGGTTCACATAGGCCTAGTCCTCAAGTCTGGTTAAGGTCCTTCTGGATGGCATCTCTTCCTTCAAGTGAACCAACTGCACTACTCATCTTGGTGTCATCTGCAGATCTGCTGAGGGTGCACTCAGTCCTTCTATGTCATTGTCATTAATACAGATCTTGTGCAGTACCAGTCCCAATGCAAATCCCTGAGGAACACCACTCATTACTCATCTCCATTTGGACTGCTCCTTGGACACGACCATCCAGACAGCTCCTTTTGTATCAACTAGTCCATCCATCAAAACTGTCTGTCCAATTAGGGGCAAGAATGTTGGGGGAGACCATGTCATAGGTATTACAGAAGTGGAGATAGGTGACATCAGTTGCTCTTGCCTTACCTACTCATGCAGTCACTCCATCATAGAAGGCCATTAAGATTAGTCAGGCATGATTTACCCTCAGTGAAATCTTTCTGGCTGTCTCTATTCACCTCTCTGTCATCCGCAGCTTTGAGGAGAATCTGTTCTGTGATCTTCCCAGGCACAGAGATGAGGCTGACTGATCTGTAATTCCCAAGGTTCTTCTCTTTACCCTTTTTTGATGGTAAACAGTTGAATCATAAATGTCAAAGAAGCTTCTTACTGTGTTGTCAGCAAGGGTAGAGAGTACTTCCCAGCGTTGTGTATTCTGGGAATTTCCAAGTACATGCTGACAAAAGCAGCCAAACAGTGTCTTCTCTTGTCTACCAGTTTTGCACTTTGTTTCCAGTCATGCTACTGCCTGCAGGCAGGCTGTGTTCTTTCAAGGTGGTTTTGTCTTCATTGTAGCATAACATTATGTCAGAAGGTGCCTCGGAAGGCCATCTTGTCCATCTCCCTGTTCTCAGAGTGGCTCCAGTTACTCCATATTGCTCAAGAACCTAGTCTCCAAATGAATGCTGCAATAAAGAACACTGCCACCAAGTTACTTTGGAGAAGAGTTATTAGGGAAGCAACCATAATGCTCCCACTTCTTTGTCAGTGAGAAATTTGATTCAACCTCAGAGGTTCATAGACTATTGAAAGATCTATTAGGTCTGATAAAGTCAGCAAATAGTCTTACCATAGTCCATGACTCTCAGTTTCAGGGCCCAAGCAGTGTATTTTTCTTCATTATTTACAGTTTTACTGTGATTGCACAGGCATGGAGTTGATAGAAAAAGTTTTAAGTGCAGAGAATTAAGACTTAGCAGTCTGGATGCAGGTCAGATCATTAGGTGGAAGCATTAACGGCGTTGTTGACTGATAACTATTTGGATAAAGGAAAGTAATCCAGTTTTTCTTCTGGACAGTGATTTAATGCAGTGAACTATAATATATTGCTCTCCATCCTGAGAAGGAACAGAGATAGCAAGCTAAAAAGGCTCAAGGATTTAACTGAGGGCTGTAGTGTGGTAATGGAGTTCACTGGTTGCCACCTGTGGAAGAACAGTATTGAATTCATGCTCTTTTTAATTCCTGATAAACCTGTGTGTAGCTGTCAAGTGACCTAGCAGAGCAACTTGGAATCAGTTGCCAACTGATCTGCAAATTACTGAGGTCTTTACATCCATTTTCCTGCTTGCCTGCACTGCTGCCTGTTGTACATCCCAGTTGTTCCGTGACAGCACTTGTGACTACAGAACATTGGTCAAAGAATAAACCTAAATGAGTCAGTGTTGTTGGTGACAGAAACACACTTTTAGGACTTCTACCATTTCCTCTGTGATCTTTTAATGTGAGTCATTCTGGGTTTGTGAAGGTCTGGCACAGCAACATCTACAAATACCACTTTGCAGTATAGAATAATTAAGGTTGAAAAAGACCTCTTATATCATCAAGTCCAAACATCTACCCAACATTACCATGACCACAAAACCATATCCTGAAGTGCCATGTCTGCGTGTTTTTTGAACACCTCCAGGGGTGGTGACTCCACCACCTCCCTGGGCAGCCAGTTCCAGTGCCTCACCACTCTTTCAGTACATAAATTTTTCCTGATAGCCAGTCTAAACCTCCCATGGCACAATTTAATCCCATTTCCTCTCATCCTATCACAAGTCATGAGGGAGAAGAGACCAACACCCACCTCACTGCAACATCCTCGCAGGTATTTGTAGCGAGCAAAAGGTCTCCCTTCAGCCTTCTTTTCTCAAAACTACACAATCCCAGTTCCCTCAGCTGCTTCTCATAAGATATCTTCTCACTGGCTTCGTTGCCCTTCTCTGGACCCACTCCAGCACCTCCATGTCTTTCTTATACTTCAGTGCCCAAACTGACCACACTATTCGAGGTGTGGCCTCACCAGTGCCAAGTACAGCGGCACAGTCACTTCCCTACTCCTACTGGACACACTGTTTTTGATACAGGTCAGGATGGCACTGACCTTCTTAGCCACCTGAGCACACTGCTAGCAATGTTGAGTTCATTTTGTAGTAGTACTGGTATGTGTGATATACAGCCGTTTGCCACTACCTGTTTGTGTCACCAGTGATGTAAATGTCATTAAGCCATCATCACATAAAGAACGTTACTGTACCCATATACCAGGGAGACAGACTCTTGCACACACAACAGCAATGAATTTCTGTAGTAGTTTCCTTAGAAGGATGAAGTAAAAGCAGAGTTCTTTGTTATTTTCTTTATACTCAGGACAATTTAAAGGTATTCTGATGCTTGGCATTTGATTGTAAGTATCACAGAAATTGTGTGTCACAAGGGTAAAGTTTCATCTGTGCATGAGGTAGCCTTTCTTTATGGTTAGAAAAAACTCATACAGTTACCCTGTATGAGCATTCTACAGATGCTCATATATCAGATAAAACTCCTCCCCCCCTCTTCTCCCTGCCCTAGATACAGAGATGATGTTGAAAAATGGTCTGAAGTCAACAGATGCTTCTAATTGGAAATATGTCCAAAGCTCTTTTTTTAGAAAGTTCAAGGAAGAATTTTATTCCAAAAATAAAATCTGATTAAGTGATTACACTGAAAGAGAAGTTGCTTCCTAATTGTCCCCTTCTCTGATTATTGGCCCCAGTAGTTCTACTACATCTATAAATAAATAAAAGCAAATAAATAAATAAGTGAAACTAAATAAGCCTACAGGCTTCCTTATTCACATTTTGTATTTTCTCTTCCTTGAGAAGAGCATAGAGCACAATATAAGGTGATGAACTGCTTTTGCAAATTTGACCCTTGCAGGTTTTAATCAGATACTATTTTCTGTAGTGCCAGGGAAATGTGTTGACACCTCAGGTCTATCAGGCAGCAGGACACTTCTATACTGATGTGAATGAAGTTTCCCCAGGTTTTGTGTTCCTCTCCCTTTTACTTCAGCAACACAACAGGATCATCCAAATCTCTCATACTGATTAATAAAAGTTAAAGAAATAATTTTGACGCTATAGTAGGAAAACAGATTTTGTCATCATGCTTTTTACATTTGAGATACTGGTGCACAGAAGAGATACAGCTTATCCAAGATCACACTAGAATTGTCAGATTCTGGAATCAAGCTAGCTGCTCCATATTCTAGTTCCCTGCCTTAAACTCAGGCCATCCTTTACTGTTTATAAAAGAATCAAACAGTATTTATTTGACCCAGACTTTTAATGGCCCCTTCCTGAGTTCATAAATATGAAGAGATGAGCAAGAGGCTTTTCCCCTGGAGCAGCAGTTGGAGACTACTCACATAACTCCTGCTGTGCTAGTGCTTTGGAGAATGTATGCAGCACTTGCTTTTGCTTCTTCAGGGAACAAGCATCTGAAAACAAAACGGAAGATATTCAAACCTTGCCCTGGTCCACTTTGACCTCTAGATTCAGTGTTCTGTAGGGAGAAACGATGCTGTAACTACCTAAGCACTGATGCAGCCTGTACAGCACCCAGGCAGAAAATAAAACAAAGAAAGATTGTGTCTGTCATTCTATTTTTGCTTTCTTCCCTACTGCTATGCAGTTAAATGATATATTCTAAATCTTTATTAAATCCAGTATGTAAACTGGACATCCTACTTAAGTAAAGAATATGTTTTTAAGTCAGTAAAAATATTGCTAACTTTTCTTAGTGTTCCATTTTGTTTTCTGAAAAACAGTGTTTGTAAAGAGATGTTGGGAAGAAAAAGAATTTAAAAAAATTGAAATACCTTACTCTACTCTAATTGCAGTGAAAGAAAAGAGAAATACATGACTTTACAGTGCTCCAAGACAGGTTTGTAACAAAGGCCATGCAAAATTTTACAATTTTGTCATCAGAGGTTTATGTAAATGCATGTTATTAAGGTCAGAAAGTGGAGAAAGGTAGGCAACAAAATAAATGTAAGCTTGAATAAAGTGACGACAAACAAAATGTTGATGCCTTTTCCTCTGTCTAGACCCCTGTGTTGAAAGCAGTGTTTTCATAAAACTCAGACAGAATTCATTTCCATACTGAGTGCTTAATAGTTCCTGTCAGAACAAAACAGCTGGGAAACATATGGTATCCATTTCCCTGTATCACTTGGAAAAAATTTCACATGTAAATAAAACCAACATAAAAGTGTAGGCCTTTGAACCTAGAATCTTATACAATACATAAATAAGTCAGTACAGTGCATTCTTTGTATTGGCCCTCTAAGTTGCATGCCTTTTGATTATTATTATTTTTATTTCTTTTTCCGAAATGTATTCTTAAGCGCTTCCAAAAGTACTAAGGTAGTTTTCAGACATCCGTAACTACTAAGCCATACTAATTTTTCACTTCAGACATTAATGTTACACTGAAAGTGTATATATCTGTTTCCTTAGGAAAGTGTTCATGGCAAATTGTGTGTTTTGACCACAAATTAGATCCCACTGATAGGCAGTTAGCACATATAATAAATCTGCTTTGTTTAAACAATATTCTTGACTTTAAGAATGCATTAACTCATGGTGTACATTGAAAGGGGCATAGAAACTGCCTAAAGGCTTTAGTGGTTTTAGTGCTGTCCCTCAACTGACAATAACAAAATAAAAATACTCATTGTAGAGCTCCACTGATTATGGAGAGCGTAAATACCACTGTCTGGGACTGTGTGACAGAGTGCAAGGTCAGTAGGATTGAGTTCAAGTTCAGCAAGCTTAAGAGTTGAGATGCCTTGAGCTCCCTTTCTTCTCTGAAAGTCATATTCAGTGGTCAAACTCCATATCCTGCAGTGCACTGAGACATCAGTCTGGCAAGTCCAGAGCTATATATGTGTGTGTGTGTATATACAGGTTATATATATATATATATATGGATGGAAAATTTGACAGAGCAGTCCAACATAGTGGAAAAGGAAACCTCATATCTGAATAAGTAGGCTTAATTTTCAAATCAGTTTATCAGGGACCACTTGAGATCATCTAGTCCAATGGTCCTACTTAATCAGGGTCAGCTAGAGCAGGGTAAACCCAGGTCTGTGTCCAGTTGGATTTTGAGCATCTCCACAGATGGAGTCTCCACAATGTCTCTGGGCAACCTGTGACAGTGTTTGAGTAGTGTCACAGTAAAAAAGTGTTGTATTGTGTTCTTATGGAGTATCACGTGTCTCACTTTGTGCCTCTTGTCTTGTCAGGGGGAATCTCGGAGAAGAGCCTCTCTCCCTCTTCTTTGTTGCATCCCATCATGTAATTATACACAAGGATAAGATTCCTCCTGACCCTTCTTTTCTCCAGGCTGAACAGTCCCAGCTCTCAGTCACTGTTCATATGAATTTCCAGTTCTTGTATGAAAAATAGATCTCCCAGAGATATCAGGCTTTAAAAAGTAAATGTTGACTCCATTAGAAAGTTTTGACTAACCCTTCTGTTGACATCCCAGAAAACTGTCCTACTTTTATGATGAGTCTCCATGCAATAAAAAAAAGCAGAGTGTGAACTAGCGTTGTTGCACAGGACCACTGTAGATACCACCAGGCTCTTATGATGTTCATTACTTGATTAAAACTACCTTCTTTGTCATTGATTGCAATATATGTCCTGTTTGAAGTTTTCTGTAGTGTCAAGTTCTTCAACTATTTTGATAGAGATACCATTAAATCTGCTTAGGCATGAATGTGGCATTTTATCATGTAATTCTTTCAAGATATGCCTGGACAAATTACAGTTTGGCTAGGTGTATCTTTAAAGTACGTGATATCATGTCACATGTCTGGTAGTAATCTCTTCTAAATCACATTCCTCTATTTCTCTAGTTTCCAGCAGCAGCTGGAACTGCGGAATCTCAACTCTTATCGGAAATGCACAGAAACCAACAGGAATTGCAGATGCATGCAATAAATTCAGACCAGTGAAGAGAGTTTCCCCATTGAAGCACCAGCCCGAAAACTCTGAGAACAATGAAAGTGATGACCAGAAGAACCAGAAGGGAGAATACCAGAAAGGTGATGATTCTCAATCTGCATCTCCAAATGATGACCAGAGTCCAGGAGAAGGAGATAGCCTTAAAACTAAAAACATTGACCCTACTGTTCTGCTTGGGGAGCTGGAGCACTATGACCTGGATATGGATGAAATTTTGGATGTGCCTTACATTAAATCAAGCCAGCAACTTGTTCCTTTTACAAAGGTAGCTCCTGAGAAAAAACTTCTGGGTGTGTGTTCAACAGTAAATGGTCTTGGTGGCAATACCTGCTCTGGGGGGAACACAGAGAGCTTGCCTGCCAGTGGGACACAGTTCTGTGTGCTGTCTCCTGTGAAAGGCTCTCAGCTAAGAAAAACACAGCCCATTGTCCTTGATCAGCACAAGCATTTAACAGAAGAATTAGAGCTTTCCCAGCCTTTAGTTAAATGTAGCTCAGTCCATGAATCTGAAGCTCAGGGCAAAGGCTTCCTCAGCAGGACATTTGTTGATTCTCATGCTCACAAAACTGAGAAGACTATGCCAAACTGCCACCTGAGGACTTTCCATCTGCAGACGACAGTGGCAGAAAGCAAGCAACTAGAGGAATTAAGTATGAACTGGAGCAGTGCCGGGGGCCCAGAAGAGAGGAGTGAAGAGGCGAAAAAAATTAAGAGCATCTTAAACATTGTAAAGGAAGGCCAAATATCTTTACTGGTAAGTATCATCTTTTTTTATAAAACACATAGAATGAGGGCAATCTATGATGTGGTTTATTATGTCAACAAAGCTGATGAAGTGCATAGTTAGAACTGCTGCCCTTTTTTTCACTGCGCTCCTTAGAAATTGAGCATATGGTCTCCCAAATGGATAGTTTAAATCTTTAAATCAAATACATACCAAAACCAAGATAGTAGATTTAAGTAAATGTGGCCAAGATTGCTACTTCATTCAGTACACTGAAATTATATAAAAGACAGGCATTTTAACTATTGAGATCACTTAAATATTGAGTTTAAATCTTAATTAATTGAGTTTTGCCTTTCACAACATTTGTTGGTTGCTTTGTTCAGTTATTGCTGGTTTACTGCAGTTGTTATTTAGAGGCTGATGATGGGAACAGAGGGGCTTCTGTTGTATTCTGATTATTATTCAGGACTGTTTATACTGTCTTGTTGCAGCAGCATTCTCAGGCATGAGCTTTCTCTAAAGCCTTGTTGGCCTCTGACCCATATGAAGTTTTTTAGTAAATTCTAGGACTGTAATCGGGCATTGTCAATGATGGTTTCCAAAGTAACTAGATGCAAGTTAACACAATGATGCAGAGCATGTGATTTTCACTCAGAATGGCTGGTGAAGGCACAGCGGATGTATAAGGACTGTTTTTGTTAGATTTTTGTTTAGCTTCTCTGTTTACCAGTCTAGCTCAAGCATAAAGGAATGCTATTAACATAGCAAATACTCAAAGACTAAACAGAGTTTAGCAAACTAAATTCACCCTGAAATGGGAATTGGGAAGAAAAAGAGGTCATCATAGGTAGATAGATGGAAAGAAAACGTGTATTTTTTCCAAACAGGTTGAAACCTCTGAATGAAGTAGATGCACTGAACAGTACTCTGGCAAGTCTGCACAACTCTAGGAACTTGTCATTTCTGCTTCTTAACTCTGCCCTTCTTCCATTTTCCTCCTGGAGTTTCTCAAACCAATTGTTTTGTCACCAAATCAGATTTGGGAAGAAATCATGTATTAGGTCATGGTTGTGTAGTACTTCGGGTACATATTCTAACAATTTTTTTCATGGAAACAAGCTATCAAATAGATGTCACCTGCCATGTGTTTTAATTACATTTTATGTTAACACAAGCTGCCACTGCTGTGATGAGCAAAATTAATCAGGAACTTTTTTGGGGAGTCATGGATGTTTTCCGTTCAATTACTCATCAACATAGCGTCAAAAAAAAAAAAAAAAAAAAAAAAAAAAAAAAAGAAACCAAATGCCAAATAGATAGAAACTATGAAAATGTGAGTGGTTTTGTAGCTACTTCATTGGTCAAACTAGGACAAAGACTTAAGGCTAATCAAGATGCTGCACAATTGTATGACAATTGCACGAAAAGGAGTGAAACTATAGAGTGAATTAAGCCAGTGAGCAACCCATCTCTTTTTGCTAATAATAAGCAGGTTCTGTATAGTGCAAAGCTCCTGGTTTTGAGTTACAAAAGAACATGCCGGTGAGAAAACATCTTTGTATTTTGTTTGTGTCTTGGGCTGTGAGGCTTTATGTTCTGTGTGTCTTTTTATCCTTAGTTGTAACTAACACAATGCTTTTTTTTTAACAGCCACATTTAGCAGCAGATAATCTGGATAAGATCCATGATGAATGTGACAACAATCTGTTGCATGTAGCAGCATCAAAGGGACATGCAGAATGCCTGCAGCATCTCACTTCTTTGATGGGTGAAGACTGTTTGAATGAACGAAACATTGAGCAGCTAACTCCAGCTGGATTAGCAATAAAGGTAACTTAGTCTCTTTCTCTACTGTAACGTGACATAAAGGTCGTTTAGTTTCTTTCTCTGATGGCAGTAAGTAATACATCCAGCAGGATGTTATTTGTCAAGCATTTTGTTAAGCAAGAGCAAAAACAACTGTTGGCTGATACCACATAAGCAAATAAAAATGGGTTACTATGCAGGATATAATATCAGCTGTACAAAATTGAAATTTTATACATTGTTGTCCACGCATATGCATTCATTTTTAAATCAACTGACTCTATAAGGAACTTTTATTTTAAGGAACTTTCATTTAACTCATACTCAGCTATTTCTTTAGAAGGCATAACAGTTTCTTGGTTTTTTTTTTTTACAAATACAAGTATATAGTCTTGTAGGAAAAGTGCGAGAACGTGTTTACAAAGCATAAAAACCCTCATACACATCTGAAGGTGAAACTTCTTGGTTGTCTAGAATAATTGCATCAAAGTTAAAATGTACATGTTGCAGAACAATCCGTTAGAAACTGCAAAAATTAATATCAATGCTTACAGGAAAACATATTTTGTAAGAAAATGTGAAAATCATTGGTGTTGCTACAGTAAAATAAAATGTCATGTACAGAAAGGCTGATAATTTAACCACACTGATTCTGGTTCATTAGTGAGATTGAATGGTTGAAGCCATTCCTTTTAGCTACTAAGTACCTTAAGAAGAAGCAAGGAATGTGGTGAAATATAATACAAGTATCTGCTTCTTCTGGGGTTTTATTGTTATTTGCTTCTTAGGAAACAGGCAGAGGATTGGTGGATTCCAGCCTGCAGGTTAGCATCTTTGAGATATAATTTCAATGGCCTAGGGCCCTGGTGCAAGTTTCAATGTTGGTTTTTGGGGTTTTTTTTCTGGGACAAGCCATATAAGTATGACATGAACCTGCTATCTAGCTGTACTAATGAACCGCTATTATAAAAGTAAAGTATTTGGCTTCAATACCTTGGACCATGTCCAAATTGAATAGTTACAGTCTGTCAATTTAAAGTCTTAAAATTATAGCTGGAAAAATTTTTTTCAACCTAGGTATAGAATGTGTTTATAAGCCAATAAAATCTTTTGTCTTTTTCTCCAGAAAGGTTGGGTTTTTTTAATAACTGGTTCATTTAGTTTCTATAATACTTAAGCATGCTTTGACTTTCACAGAAAATTGTGTAAATATAATGTAGTTCTTCATGTAAGTGAGGATGCTCAGGCCCAACCGTTCCCAGTGTTGGCCTGATGGCTGGACTTGTCCTGGACCATTGCGAGCCTTAAAGTAATTTGACATAACTACACTTATTAGGTCTTGATCCTTACTCCCAAAGTTTCGCACACTTAGAGAATAGACTTTATCCTTCTCGGTCTTACTTTATACCACTGTAGCTCACATAATGCACCTATGTTCCACAAGTATGGTGACTATCAGAATGGAAGAAGATTTATGTGCAGGAATGTATGTATCCATGGAAGAGAATTTCAACATTGTAGTGATGATACATAACATTTCCCACCAAGGAATGAATGAACAAAAATAAATTCTTTTGATTCAAGACCTCTTTCTAACCTTGAGTTATGAGCTAGAGAGTGAAAATGGAGCAGTATATTATGGCCAGTGAGACACTGTTATATTGATAGTTCATTTTAACTAACTGTGGAGAAATCCTTTCCACATTAGAAGAATTATTTTATTGAGCAGGTACTTAAATTTATTAATACTTTACCTTAATTTTAAAAATACAAAAATATTTTACTAAGTTATGATACAAAGGAAAACAAAACAAAAAATTATTAGTTGGTCATGCTTACTAATATTTTAACCTAAATATGAGGAGGAGGATTTTTCTAGTGTAGTAAAGAAACATACAAATAGTTTCATTGCTTTACTTCATTGTTAAAATTGAGAGAAATAGAGGAAAGTAAGTAAAGTAAACTGGTGTGCATTTTTGTTTATCTACATACTTTACATATGGAAGGAATAAGACAAATATCAAGCTAAATTTATTACAATTTTTCTTTCTCCTGTATAATTTTAAAGGAGTTAATATTTATTACATTCTTCTCCTTCTTTCTCTAAAAATATAAATGAAAATTGTAATGGATATTTCTTTCCTTCTCATTATAGCTTTTTCCATTTTATGCACACAAACAGCTTTTTCTATTATTGATGTTAATATCTCTGAGTTTTGGCTGAGAAATTGAAATACTTCTTTCAGCTATAAAGAATATAATAGCCTTTATGAACAGGAGAGTTGAAAAATGAAGGAAGAGCAAGTCAGAGTGTAGGTTGTGCCAGACTGCATTTACCAAGGTACCATCACTGAAAAGGAGCTGCAGTGAGAGAAGCTGATAAAAACTCTTGCCTTTACACTGTGCCACAAACAGGCTCTGAAGAAAATGTTCTTCTGTTTCCATAACATCTGTATCCCACTTCATAGTAATTTGCAAACTACCAGGAGTGTGCATAACAGCTTGGGAATCTCAAGACTAGGCTGTTAAAGGTGTTCAAGGCAAGAACCATCTCCTTGTTTGTGTTTGTACAGTAGCTATTACAGATAGATTCTAATCCATGAGGATCAGGTGTTCAGATGATACATACATAAGAAAACTTAGGTAACATGCTTTTAATTAGTGATGAATGAGGACTTAAATTTGCAGGCAGACATTTCACTCTGCTCCAGCAAACGATCTCATTTAATTTTTGGGCCTTGCTATACAAGTGATGGAAACAGAACTATGGCCTTGCCCTAAACAATCTAAGAATAGGGACCAAATCGTGTTTGTAATAATATTTGACTGCCACTTTCACACTACCACTTTCACCATAATTAATAGCTAAATTATAATTCATCCAGGACAGCAAGATAAACAAGTGCATTACATAAGAGCAGATGAAAGAACATATTTTCATAAAATGAATATTTCATAACATTTTAATGATTCTGATAAGGATTTCTCTGTTTAGTAGATGTGTTTAGAACTGAAACAGATGAAATTAAATTTTTTTTTAATAAAAATTTATTTAGAATGGTCAGCTGGAGTGCGTTCGATGGATGGTGAGCGAAACAGAAGCTATTGCAGAATTAAGTTGCTCAAAAGATCATCCAAGTCTTATTCATTATGCAGGTTGCTATGGCCAGGTATGATTTTCATTTACTTTTTCAAATAGATTACTTACATGCTCTTAAGTAGTTCAAATAAAGAATATAGAAAAATCTTTTGCCACTTATCTGTGTATTTGTTTCAGTATTTTCCTTTTGAGGTTTTTTGGGGATTTTTTTGTGTGTGTGGGCTTGGTTTTGGTTTTTTATTTGGTTGTTGGTTTTGCTTGGTTGGTTGGTTTGTTTTGTTTGATTTTAAGCTTTAATTAATGGCTAGGAAAAGATTATCTGGCATATTAGGCCAGCCTGTGAATCCTAAGAACATTTAGGGAAATTACCTGCCATGATCGACACATCAGAAAATCATCAAACTTTTTGGGATAGTTCACATTCCTTTTCCAGAGACTCTAATCTCAAAAAACTTTGTCAAATTGTGACAATTTAGGAATTCAGTATATTGGCAGAGAAGTGTGGTGAAACCTGAACATCATTTGCCTATCTCTAGCCAGTTTTACTGAGAATTGCATATAAAAATATGCTGTAAAGCAATCCTGTTCCACACTTAACTTATCTATAAATCTAATGATGAGAAACCACAGAAGTACAACCTTTCAGTGCTTTGCTATGTCTGGGGAAACATATAACACTTACACCACATTCTCTTCCCACAAACTCTTTTTTTCCTAAGTAGACCTTGAAATAACCCCTCTTCAAAGCACCTTCTACAGGATCTACTGAACAAAGAATAGTGATCAGTTATTCTTCTCTAATCTCTTTGTCAGATGGGCTACTTTATCAGTCAGTTTCTTCAACAGACATTAAGGATAAATGCAGAAAACTCACCATTTTTGTGATAATGCATTTTTTCTCTTACTTCTTAAGAGAACAAGCAAAATGTAACCACTAAGAAAATTATCTTTTTCTTTTTGGTATAAGTGTGGTTGTCTAGTTCAATGCCATATAATTACAATGGCATATTTCTGCTGTTAACTGATCCTGTCCAGGCATGAATTCACTGGAGGGGGAAGGAAAGACAGAGGGCAGGTTTGGAAGGCTATGGAGCTGCAAGTCTACCCTTTCTCCTGCTGTTTCTATAGATACATAATCACCCTTGTTTTCATGCTGTGAAAAGACCTTCTTTGCCTTTTCTCCACTCACCTACTATGCAGCTCTTACTGGTGCAAGTTACAACCCTGCTGGATATACTGATTGATTTCTGTAGCAAGTTTGGCTAGTAAACCTGGCACTGAATATAGGGTGGCTAGGAGGAGGATCAGAACTGGATTCAAGAAAGGCATGTTTGCTACTGGGAAGAAAAAGTTTGGAAGAGAAAGTTCCATGTGAAACTACATTCATATCTTCAGCTGATTAGACCTATTTTGTACTCATCTATAAAGATATTTAGGGTTTTTATGCGATCTATGCTGTCTATTGGCAGGAACAGATCTGGCACACTTTGTCTAGATTCTTTTCAGAGCAGGACAGAAGCTCTCCCAGTTAAGAAACACCAACTATAATCAGCCACCTGTGAAATTTAAAAAGGTGATATGTAAATTGCTGCCAAATTGTCATAGTTAGCTGAATGCCAAAGAAAGTTCATATGTAATGTCAATTATATTTTTTCCTTTATAATCCATAAACATCTTGCAAACATGAGGGAATGTTAAGCCTGAAGGGATGCCAGACTATCTTACCCAACTGTGTTTAGAAGAAAAAAACTCCTGAGAAATCCAAATGTGTAGTTGGCACTATCCCCAAAGCTTTAATTTATTTTACCATTACTTACATGAGAGATAATCCATGTAAACACTGGTCTTGGCAGAATTACAAGAGTAATATTTTTACAAGGAAGACCTATTATTGAATCATTCTCTGGAAAAGGCAGTCCATCCATTGTTTCCCCAGGCATTAGACATATGCACCATATTTTTCTTCAATAAATACCGTTTAAAATGGGCAGCAAAATGGAGTTTGTAGCAAAGCTCCTATGTTAAATGTCATCAAACCAGTCATGGACTGACTCCAAAGACATCTCAACAATATTACATTTTTCCAATGAGAGAGGGACCACATAAGCTCATCTGATGAACAGGAGAAGATCTTAAAGTCAATCTGTAGCCTGGTCGGCATACCTCCTAGCAAGGGCTTTTTTAAGCATAGGATTATGCAAGAAGCATCCATTGTTGCTGGCAGGCTTCTCCATGCTGGGCATAAATCATGGGTACATGGGAGATCATGTACCAGCTGTCTGACACAGTCACCATGTGACAGGAAGGAGATGATGATGCAGTGCTAGGTGCACATAGTAGGTCCTGACTAAGACCTTCACAGGGCTATAATATCTTTCCAACACAGATGCTGTGGTAGCATGAACTGAATAGGTAAGAGGCAGAAGGTGAGGAGTGCCAAGTTTGTTGCCTCTGAGCACCAGAGAGTCTAGGGGGATTTTGGGGGACCAGAGCTACAGCACAACTAAGGAACTAGAAGGGGTTCTGTGCACAATTTGGCAGTGATGCAGTGCTGGAGAGTGCAGTGGGGAGGAGTATGTGACATTCAGATACATAAATGCGTAACAGCACACATTTATTACACCTCAGGACATTTGCCTTGCTGTCTAATGTAAGTTTTGCAAGGATAATGTGTTGTTTTCACTCACTCCTACTCCTCTATTCTGAAGAGGTACTGGGAAGGACAGTTTAATTAATTTTGAGTGATGGGACTAGGATTATCTGTAGAGTCAGTTCTCTTCACGCTAATCCTGTCATTTGTAGTCTTTCTAATGATTTAAATTATCTTTGTTAGTTATTCTTCCTGCTCCAAAAGCTGAGTGATGAAGCCAAAATCTGCAGCCTATCCCAAAACAGAAATTACGTATCATACCATTTTCCCAGAATCCTTTTTTAAGGGAGGTTGGAATTACTGTAGGTCTAGAATATGCCAGAGGGAAGTTAAACACTGCTACAACATAAGACCATTGTAGGTCTTAAAATTATCACATATACTGAATAATTCATCAGTATTTATCAGTTCCTGTTACATACCAAATGTGTGATTATTTTCCATTATCTTAATCTCACGAGTTTTCTTACTATTCTTAATTTTGCCTGAATAAATTGAGTTGATGACTTTAAACCTATTCTTAAGAATACTTTCCTTCCAAATATATAATGTAAGTTACTAAAGTGTATATGATCTATTTTGACATATGATGTTTTCATTTTCCTTAGATGTAAGTGATGAAAACAGTTGTTTTCTTTTTTCCTACGAAGGATACCTTTATTAAAAAACAGTCATTTGAAAGAAACACAAACTGTTTGAGTAGGCCTCTGACTTTGTGCCTGCAATCACAGTGCAGATGCGCAGACAGTCCTAAGTACAGATGATTGCATTTAGCCATCCAGGCAACAGATTTTTGTGTTGATAAAATAAATGACTAGAAAGCATAATTTGCTCCACACTGATTGTGATCAGAAAACTACAGAACATGCTTAACATTCTGGTCCCTGTTATGTTCCAAAGAAAGATATGATTTCAAAGCTATAGATGTCTTCCAATTCTGCAGAAGAGTTTTGCTAAAGTATTTTTCTTTTAATTATTAAAACATAAGGGCAATTCTTAGGAGTAGTGTAATCTTTCTTCACGGCTGGCCAACACCACAGGCATCTTGAGAAATTGCTCAGAAGTATTTTAAAAAGGATATGTGATCTGAAGTCATCTCTCTGTGCTGGCTGTCAGCTGTATTGGGCATTTGGCCAAGGAGAAGTAAAAATACCTATCCCTTCACCCTGTAATAAAAACAAAACTGCTGTTGAAGTGGAAATATGAAGAAGATAAGTTCCAGACAGACTAGCCCTCTGAAGTAGTAAGCAGAGATCCAGGTGTTTGATGGGCATAGTTGTTTGGATTTTGTCCATTTTATTGTGTTTTTTCTAGAAGAGTCTGAGGATCCATCTCCTTTTCGTTGACACTAAAATTTCTGTAATACCTTTATACAAAAAAACCAAAAAACCAAACTAAACCAAACAAAAAAAAGAGGTTTATACTCAAGGTTCTTGGCTATAATTTCCTTTCCTCATTTTTATTCTTTCTCTTTCCTACCAGATTACTGCTCAGAGTCCTAGGCATGCTTTCACTGCTATTTAGGTACATTTCACTCCTATAGACTGGCATATCTAGCTGTGGGCAGTTATGTTCACTGAAGCTACTAAGTCCTGCAGGTTAAGTTTGTGCATTGGTGTTTGCTCCACCAACACTACAAAGCCCTTTTGAATTAATCCACCTAGCCAGTATAACACATGACAGATATCAATGAAAGATAATAAAAAAATGTTTAAATACAGAAGTCTTAAGGTAGAAAAGTTTTCATCTATTCAAATTAAAAAACTAGGAGTACAGCTGTAGTCATCTATCCGTATGTATCACATTCACCCAGGCACAATGCAGTTTGGTCTAGAAAGATGTGGAAGGTTCCTAGAGAGAAGAATTTTCAAAATAAACCTGACAGAGAAAATAAGAAATAAAAGAATCATAGAATGGCTTGAGTTGGAAGAGACCTTAAAAATCATCTAGTTCTAACTCCCTGCCATGGACAGGGACACCTCCCGCTAGACCAGGTTTCTCAGAGCCTCATCCATCCTGCTCTTCAACACTGGATGAGTGGATGAGGTGTCCACGACTTCTCTGGGCAACCCACTCCAGTGTCTCACCACACTAGTAGTAAAGAATATCTTCCTAATGTCTAATCTAGATCTGCTCTTCTTTACCCTTGTCCTGTCACCACATGTCCTTATAAAAAGTCCCTCCCCAGCTTTCCTGTGGGCCCACTTCAGGTACTGGAAGGCTGCTATAAAGTGTCCCCAGAGCCTTCTCTTCTCCAGGCTGAACAGACCTGACTCCCTCAGCCTGTCCTCATAGGAGAGGTGCTCCAGCCCTCTGATCGTCTTTGTGGCCCTCCTGGACGCTCTCCAACAATCTGCACTAATCACACATATATAAACTCTCAACTGTTAGAAAACAATACCTATATACATATGTGTTATACCAGCATACGTACACAAAAAAGCAATGTTAAAAAGTGCTGTTGGCACATCAGTTTTGACCTCCAGACTTGAAATTGCAAATTTTGCAGTCCAAATCTCCCCATCCTTCCCAAAATGCAGATACATGCAAATAATCCATTGGTCAATACACTGAGAGCTCAGAATAGACAGATTTCCTGTTTTTACTTGTGTTGGTTCTCCTCTTGCACAACAATCCAGAGCTGGTATATGATGATAGATTTCAAGAACCTAACTGCTTATCTCTGTGATCTGCACATACTCCTGTTTTAATTTTCTAGAGGCTTGTGAAGTTTCACCAAATTTCAAAAGCTGACTTTCAGGTTGACGCTCCAGGTGTTCTGCTTTTAGCTCTCCTCTCTAACATACAAGTATGCATGCTTTTTAATGTGCAATTCCTCATAATGTGCTACAGTACTCATATTTTTCCTATTAGGTCTTTTTATAAAGCAAATAAGTATTTCGGCTTATTTCCTTGGGGGAAAAAAAACCAAAACCCAGAGGCAGACTCATGATACACTAAGTCCTTTAAAGTTAAGAGAGACTAAAAACAAGAAATTTTTTTACAGTATTAGTTACAGATGACAAAACTAGTTTTCCCGTAGTATTCATTATTTCCTATCTTTTGTGTCATCTCTTTCACTCTTCCCTCAGGAGAAGATTCTTCTGTGGCTTCTTCAGTTTATGCAAGAACAAGGAATTTCACTGGATGAAGTTGACCAGGATGGAAATACTGCTGTTCACACAGCTGCTCAACATGGCTATCTAGGATGCATACAGGTAGAGTGGTAGCTATATCAGAAACCTCTTTACATCAAACTTGAATGATAACAGTCATTAAAATCGTTACAGGAGATCTTACAAGTGGGAATAATTATTGATACAATAAAATATACAAGAAGCAAGAACTGTAAAGCAGTAGGACTCAGACTGAAATACCAAAAAGATTGGATTCTATTCTCAATTATGCTATCATTAGCCTAAAGTAACAAATAATTATTATATTGCTTATACATAAGCAGATAATGTATATCGTTTTATGCTATGAAAGGGCAGCCAGTGTAGATATGTAAACTCTTCTTACTGTTCTGATATTTTCCTTCAGTTTATTTTTCCAATGAGTAGTTGTAGCTCTGTGGCTTAGGGGAAGTCTAACAGATAGGTTTCATCTGTGTTGAAGGATTTCCACCTTGAGTAAACTGTCCTTTCCAGACTTGTAATCTTTGAAAGTAACTATGCTAAACAAAGCAGTGTGATGGTGATTTCTTACTAATTCTTACTGTATCAGCTTAGCTACTGACAGCAATATAGTTCTGTTGTACAGAGCTGTTGAACAGGATAATTTGTCCTGCTGAGAAGGTTTAAGCATCTACAGTACTTCCGGGAGCCAGATCTAAATAAACCAGTTTGGATACCTTTGTACAGTACCAGTGTTTAATGCAGACATACCAAAAAAGCTGTAGGGTTGTACTGGATAGCTAGGTGAAGCATCTCAGCTTTGTACTGAATTGCAGATGTACCCTCTGTCCATCAGAGTTACTAGAACCATTTTGTCATAGGAGTACATTTCAGTATTTGTTGTTGTTGGCACTCTGAGTGAAAGCTGTTTGGAGAATAAATAATAATAAAATTATTCCAGGTGACTGCAGAAAGGTATTTGGGAAACAAATCGGTCATTGGAGAAGAATAGACAAAAGAATAAATAACCACATGGCAGAAAGGTGAGAAATAGAAATCAAAGTGATCAAATCAAGTAGGGGAGGAAAACATGTCTAAGAATGAGTAGTAGTTCTCAGAGTCTAAGGACTCAGATATGTATTAGTAAACATGTTAATCCTGTTACCACATGAACTGCATCTTAGGCCACTGCAAATACAGACATTGTATTAGTTCAGCCCTACAAGAAATACAGCTAGTCAGTTCTCATTAGCTAACCTCTTTAGAGTGCTAAATATATTGGTGCATATTGTTACATTGAATCTACATATGCATAGCTGTGTATTATTATTGTAGCTGTCTATTTATATATCTGGACTCGGAAGACATAGCTCCATAAAAGCCAGTCTGAGAGTCTCCCACAATAAAAAAAAGAAAAACAGGTGACAGCTGAGCTGTATAAATAGACTTGAAAAGAATACAGTCAAATAGATTTGGAGGACATGACCATCTCTGCATTTTGTCATTGATGGGACATGCTTGTCTTCTAAAGATGTCAGGAATGGACCCTGTACAAGCTCTTATAAGAATAAAATAAACAAACCCTCAGATCCATGCTAAATCTAGTGGTCTTATTATTGTATTGTAGACAGTTGTTATGATCACTTGGAAAAAAGTGGATAGAAGAGATGTTTTTGATTTACTAGTGGGCAGCACTTCTGTGGAAGGGTGTGTGTTTAGGGTTGCCTTGACGAATGCCTCATCAAGATGTGCAATGCATGTGAAGGAGAAATTAGGGTAGATGATTCTGAACAGAGTGGTGACATCTGCAGGCCATTTAATTAGATAAAAGTAAATGAAAAAGAGATTATCCCTACTTTCCTCATGGGGAATGAACTTTATAAATGGCTTAGAATTCTCAAGATTATTTTATTGTAGATAAATATACAAATCAACAAGTGTTTTATGTGAAGTGAAGCCGTGAGAAGTAAGTCATGAAAATATCTAATAACAACAAAAATATACAATGTTTGTAGTAACACATCATTAACACCTCACAGTCTTAAATGTAGTTGATGTTTTGTTGTGCTGTGAAATAAAATAATCTCTCTGCCCAGTGAGTTACAGTCAAATCTAAAACAATGTACAGTGAGTGATCTGGTAAAAAGAAAGAAGTGACGAAGAAGGCAGGGAGATTATAAGTAACAGTACAAAACATGAAGGGTCACATGCTGTCAGTGATTCCTCAGACCTCTCATTCACTGTGTTTATGAGCAGGCAACATTCTTATCATGTTCCAAACTGTAAGATTGCTTTCTGCAGGTTCATACCTCTCCCTTCTTTATTTTCTTTATTGGCAAATAAAACCAAATTTACTGACATGAGATGCAGCGCAAGACTGTAATTTTCCGTTGTTTATAGATTTAGCAGACCAAGACAGCTCTCAGCTAGCCTTTTCTCTCAATAGATGTGGAGATCTCTGTGCCTGCTGTTCTGAGTCAACCAGGCCGCTCCCATACCCTACGGCATACCAGCTCTGCTTGAATAAGTCAACCAAGAGCTCAGCCACACAGTTCCTCTTCTGCATGTGTATGTGTAATGTTAATTATCCTATTTTTTGATGTATTATGATTTTGTTCAGAATTTTTTACAAAGTGTTATGAGCAGTGTGCATCTGAACATTTCTGAGAATATTTAGGTCCTGTTCTAGGATCTCTAGTAAAGCAAATAGTACATAACTTTAATTATCACAGACAGATCAATAAGAGTGAAGGTATGGTGTCAGTTCTTGCTTTGGTTATTGGGTACCATGAGTTCAGCCTGAGAAAACTTCTTTTGCCTTTACAACAATATCAATTCTAGTCTCAGAGGTAACTCAGATGTCACACTCACAACCTGGACAGTTCTCCAACAAGCAGCTAAGGATCTCCACTTGTGCTGTAAGTAACATAGGGGTATACATCAGAGTATAAGTCATTATTTTCTTAAAGACTAAAAGCTGACACATATTTCAGTACCTCTTTAAAAGAAAATAGGGGGTAACCAAGCAAGTGCAATGCAATGATATTTCTTTCATCATTAGAACAACAAACCCTCAACAAACATACACAAAAAAAAACCCAGCAAGATTGAAAAAAAGTCATTGTACAGATTTCTTTCTGCAAAAAGAAATCTGTGCATGTGTGCCCTAAAGGAGTTGTTGGAAAGTATCTGCCATACCTTCATATCCAAAAAACACTTGGGTAAGAATCAGGATATTGAGATTGCTGCATTGAGTGTTTTAAACTCAGTGATTCTGTTGTGGTATAAAATTGAGAGCTAAACCACAAAAGGAATCAGCAAATACTGTAAAAAAGACGTGCCTAAAATAAGATTCTAAGGGCATGTTGCAATGCCTTTCAGTGCAGAGATCCTAAGATCAGCACATACAAGACCTGGGAAGTCATTACAGTTCATCACCACTCTCTATAAACTGGTTAGCAGTATGTTTGCACTGCCCTGGACCCTGATGTTATCTAGCACAGATGTCCTTTGATTTAACACTTTCCTGTGTCTTCTTTTCTAAATCTGTCATGTCCAAAGTTAGCACAATGTTCAGCAATATGTTCAGGTACGTCTGGAAAAAAAATATTACCGTGACTCAGGAGAGAATCATCAGGTGCCTAAATGTAAGTCCTCTGTTTTCATTTGGTGGTCCCTTTCACTGTAGGAATGTTAAAAGACATGCTGTGCTTTTTTGTACAAACAAATAAATTTCAACAATTTTTCAACAATAAATTCAACAAACAAACAAAATTCTGTTTATTTGTACAAACAAATAAACAGAAAACAAATTAATTGAGTAGAACTGCAAGGGAAGAAGAAGGAAGAATATATTCATCATTCTGAACCACAGATCACTCCTCTTGACTTAATCTTGCACCTGAGTGGTAGATTTTATTGTTGTGGGTTTGAGTTCCAGCTGCATATAGACTTGTCAGTTAATGATTTTTAAAAATAATTGGCTGAAACCAACATTTTCAAGCATTTTATTCAGGAGTGCTTTGCATCCAGCCCTTCTTGTGCTTTACCAGAAGTCACATCAGAGACATACACTTAGAAGTGTCAATGTTTCCTTTTGTGTTTTTACAGACATTGGTCGAATATGGAGCAAATGTCACCATGCAAAACCACGTGGGAGAGAAACCCTCACAAAGTGCTGAGCGGCACGGGCACACCATGTGTTCCCGCTACTTAGTAGTTGTGGAGACATGTATGTCATTGGCCTCTCAGGTTGTCAAGCTAACTAAACAGCTGAAGGAGTAAGTGTTTTCTTTGATAGCAGAAGAATCATTCTTTAAAATGTACTCTACTTGTCTTCAAATTATTATCAGCATCTATTTTATGCTTCTTAAATATGATATTTTCAAGTCATATTTCGACCCTATTTCTCCATTCTTTCCTGCTCTCAAGCATTTGCCCCTTCACCATTAGCAGCTCAGTTTTTCAGCAGTTCTCTTTGTGGCAGCTTGCTGTGAACATAGATGAAGGGAATGGGAGTGGAAAAGGGTATATATGAAGCAATCTGGTCCCTTTTCCCTTTACATAGCTTGGGATCACATCATTGCTGATCATAATTTCCATTTGCATAGAATGCTTTTACATAACAGTGAGTGGCTCTTCCCAGTTACAGTGCTGGTTGTTGATGTGGGGAGGAATACTGGATATAGTAGTTGGAGGGGGGTTTCTGGCCTTGGAAGGTTACCAAAGCCCACGGTGACTACTCAGGAAATGGCTTATATTCTGTTTTTAATTCATGGGGGCTTTTTAAAATATTTTAGTAATTTTTGTAATAAACATTCTGTAAAGAGTCTATCATTTTGAAGCATGACTTTATGCAATTGATAGCTATTATTGTAGGTGAAGTTACTGTGACTTAGCATGTCAGTAGTCTCATGAGATAAGATGTTCTCTTAGAAACAATCAGCACTGACCTAAGATTATTTCAACTTAGATACATGATCAAGAGCTTGTCAGCTACCACAGTCTATGAAAATGGCTTCTAACAATCCCATGTTTAGAGGAGACCATGTTATTTTATGCAAGCAGCACATGGGTAATTGAACTGGGTATAAATTACAAGACCATTATCGGGGGAGCTGCAGGGGTGGCCTCTGTGAGAACAGGTGAGGGGCTGCCTTTTGCTAGACACAACTTTGTCCAGCTGGCTCTGCAACAGACCCACTGCAGTACACAACTAAGCCCATCAAACAAGTTGGTGGCAATTCTATGAAAACATATTTGAGAAAGAGCAGAAAATGCCAGAGAAGAGAAGAAAACAGAAGAGTGACAGAGGGAACAGCAAGGTCAGGGGAGCAGAAGGTGTGCCACGGTGGAGAGGGAGCCACCCCAGCGGGACTGTGGCCCATGGACTACCCATGCTAGAACAGGTGCACCCCTTGAAAGGACCGCAGTGCATGGATAAGCCCACACCAAAACGGACTGCAGACTGTAAAGGACCCACACTAGTGCACGGGAAAAATTGAGAAGGAACATCAGAGAGAAACTGCTACATACAAACCCTGACCTGTGCTGTTCTTTGCCTCACTGAAAACACTGGATGTAACTGCAGCTATCACAAGAGGGGGAGTGAGGTGTCTGGAGTGAAGCCTGAGAATGGGAGGAAGGGGTAGTTTGGAGTGAAGGTGAACCTGTGAGTGAATTTGAGCCTGGTAAAGGAGAGGACAGGCAATTTAAATGTCTGTCCTTTTCTGTTTCTCAATACCGAAATCAATAATGGAATATTTATGCTATTTGGCAACAAATTAAGTTAAATTCCCCAGGTTGATTCTCTTTTGCCCAGGACAGTGATTAGTAAGTGATCTCCCTGTCTTTATCTTGACCGACAAGCTTTTTTTGCCTCTGTTCCTCCTATATTCTGTCCCCATCCTGCTGAGGGATAGGGGCAGTGAGAGACCAGTTGTGTGGTGCTTGGCTGCCAGCTGGTGCTAATCCATTACAGTGACAAAATTTATCGTTTCAAACTGGATGTCCCGAAAATAAGGGTAAAAATATATATGTATTGTTAATTCACTCTTTTGATACAATCAGGTATCAATTTTGTGTTTGTATAGAAAAAGAGGTGTGTAGTAGCAGTCCTCTCTGTCATTACAGAATATCTTTCTGCATTTGAAGTATGCTTATTTTTATGTTTGTACCTTTAAGTTTTATATTATAAAGGCATTTTCTCTTTGTGGTATCTTCACTCTTCTTTTACATTTTTCCTCTCATAAATACAGTGACCTAAGGATTATTATCATTTTGACAGTTTTCATAATTGTACAGTCTGACACTGTTTACTGGACATTTCAAAGTACTAGGTGTCTTGTAGTTGGTTCATTTGCTGAGAAATGCCAAAATACACAAATCAGCTGATATAAAGGAAAAAACTAGAACATAGGGTATTTCCTGAGTAGCCTGCATTAGCAATCTGACTCATTTCAATATGTAACAAAATTTATTTTCCCCTTAACTCATCAGAACCAGGAAGCAGAAATGGCAACAGATTCTCCCTGTTCTCTTCAGTGCTCACCCAGTAACTGATATGTGTTACCTCTCATATGGAAAAGAAAGACTTGTTATCTCTGTCAGCAGGGTGTTTACCCCTACAAAAATAGTCTAGTTCTGACTTTCCTGACAAAAGCATTAACACTTTTCCAAGTCTCCCCCCTGTAATCTCAGACTGAATGCATAGGAAGTCATTTAAATGATTCTTATCTGGCTTCTGATGGGTTCCTTTACTTGTCTCAGCTGGAGTTAAATGTGCTTCCCTTAGCAGCCTCTTTTTTCAGACTTCAGATTTAGCTGCAGCTGCAGCCTTGTCTTCCTCTTCTGCAAAGAGATGTGAGTCTCTTGTGCAGCCCTGATGCATTTTTCTAAGGAAGTGAAATACATTTTCTCCTTGAAAGAACAGCTTCTGCATGGCTATTTGGGCTGCAACCTTCAGGCCATGAATGGCTCTCATAGAAGCAATGGACCGTGTTCAGAGGCCCATGCTGAAAAGCCAGAAGGGATGATGGAAGAAGACTCTTGCCCTGTTTTGCAGCCCTGTCCTGCATAAGTGTCCAAGGATGGTATGAAGTATATGCCTGGGACAGCTTTTCAAGTGGTTTTACCTCTAGGGTAGCAGGAGGATTAATTTGCTACAGCACTTCTGAAGACCCTGAAAGCATCATGTGGCAACAATGAAAGTCTAGTTTACAGTCTAAGTTACTTCAAACTGCCGTTGCATAGGAGTAGCTTCAGATTGGGCAGCTGAGTTGACTTATCTCTATTTTCTCCACCTACTTCTGCTATGTTAATGGACATTGTTCTAGAGACAGAGGATTTGTTATAGTATCATGATGGGTTACTTGAATGGCCAGTATCAACACAGAAAGCCCTTATGTGCTTCCCAGCCTTCCTCCAGTTGCTGTAAGCATGAGCTGATTATGCCATCTTCTTTTATCCTGGGTTTCTTACTAGTCAGGGATAAGAGCCTCTCTCTCATAAAACTGTATGTGCTTAGCCACAGGAAGACTGCAGTGGTTGATATTGTGCAAGAACAACATCACAGAAGCTCCTAGACCAGCTCCTAGCAAGACCTATCTTCAAAGATCATAAACCAAAGAAGGAAGTGCCATCTTTCATTCTCTTTGTATGAGCTCTTCCAGTCATTAAGGCAAGACAGAGCAGCTCTAGAGAGAATTTTTACCAATACATCACACTTTCTGGAGCCTTTCCTTAAAAGAAGGCACAAAACCAAAAAACTAGCATCACATTTTGCTGGAGTTTTCACATCTTTCAGCTCTTCGATTCAAAGGAGCTCAGATGACAGGTATGGAGGAGTATAGTAAAACCTTTTGCATTGACTCTCCATTCAGAGAGAAAAGCCTTTATATTTGAAAGAACAAAAGAAACAGTAACTACAACTGTTCCATGGAATCTTCACAAGAGGCTTAACAGAGACCCTTGAGGTTCCTTCCAACCTTGTATTCTATGATTCTGTGATTTTCCCCCAAAAAGGGAAGGAAACAAGCAATGCTTTCCATAGGTAAAAAGGAAAATGGCCCAAAAAAACCTGTTTATGGCTTCAGAATAAAAGATTTGGTTTGCATCTCTTGCTAATTATAGATGATTGGTCAATGCAGTAGGACTTAAACTACATAAAACGTTTAGGACAATCACAAAAGTTTATCACAGAGTCTAAATAAAATGCTGTCTTTAATTTTATTTCCTGAGGTCTCCATAGGTCTTAAAATCTTAATTATTCCTTCACTGATTTTATCTGCTTAAAAAATCTTTGTTGCCAGTGTAGAAATTTCCTGCCTGCATAAATACATGCTTTCTAGTACTGATGGCATTAGCAGAAATGACTTGTATTGCTTGGGCTTTCATGACTGAACTGACCGAGTCAGAAAGAATGACGTAAAAAGAATGTTTCCCTGGTCTTCTTTTACAATGCTGCTTGTTGACAGACTGTTCTACCTGCATTCCCAAAGGAATGCCTGTCCTACATTTATGGACCCAGATACGAAAAGCAATTAACAAATGAGACATTTCTTGAGCTGTATGATATTTTATCAAGACAAAATCTCTGGGAAGGTGAAGATCAAAGCAAACTATGAGTCAGAAGAGGAAGATGAGAAAGTGGTTTGATATCCTCTGTTGCCACCACTTGCCCGTGTTTTGTGAACAAAATCCATGATTTTCCTGAAACTTCACGGAGCAAGTTCAGAGAAGGGCAACCAAGCTGATGAAGGGTCTGGAGAACAAGGCCTGTTAGGAGAGGCTGAGGAAATTGGGATTGTTTATCTTGGAGAAGAGGAGGCTAAGGAGAGACATTATC
Source organism: Halcyon smyrnensis (assembly GCA_027560215.1). Taxonomy (NCBI): domain Eukaryota; kingdom Metazoa; phylum Chordata; class Aves; order Coraciiformes; family Alcedinidae; genus Halcyon; species Halcyon smyrnensis. Next base: position 37,033 of record JANHFZ010010315.1, read on the forward strand.
TCTCTCTACAACTACCTGAAATGAGGTTATAGTCAGGTGGCTGCGGTCTCTTCTCAAGTAAATAACAACAGGACTAGAGGAAATCACCTGAAGTTGCACCAGGAGAGGTTTAGGTTGGATATTAGGAAGAATTTCTAGGAGAGTAGGCAGGACATGCTGTAATGGGATGGTGAGGTGAGTTTTCTGTGGGTTTTTTTGGTGTTGGGTTGGGGTTTTGGTTTTTTTGTTGACAGTTAGATGATCTCTGAGGTCTTTTCCAACTGTGACCATTCTGTCATTCTGTGTGATTCATAGGAATTGCTCTAAAAATAGCTGAAGAAAAAATTACTGTTTGTGCCAGTTGATGGTTTATCTTATTTGTTTGGGTTTTTCTGTGGTAATTAATGTTACAGGGATGTATCGTAAGAAATCCAGTATAATCTTTTCAATGTTCATCTCTTTTTTACTTAGTTAAGCTGTTTCATTTTCTGCTTTGTAGAGTAACTATTCTTGGTTTTTTTGAAACAAAACAGGGAAGTAATGCAACATGCTATGAACAATACTTCAGTAGAGCCCAGTGTCTCAGCCTGTTCCCTGTTCTGTTACTAAGCAACCTGATTTTATTAGGAGGTAGCTGGGGTCCACAGCTGTCTGAGTAGACACAGAAGGGTGCTTTCATGGTACTTACCAGAAATATTGTCTAAGCTACAACCCTCAGAATTGGGGCATTAAATGTGATAAAGTAAGTAGACCCACTTATCCATGAAGATACCATATTCTTGTCTCCTAAATCAGTCTGGTTTTAATACTTAGCAATATTATTTATATTCCAAGAAGTTGGGATTCCTTTATTTCAGTGTTGTCTTAGATATGTATGTGTATGTTATGTATCTTTAGGGATAGTTCTGGCAATATGTGTGCATTTCTGAGAGCTATTTACTAATTAGTTAAACAGTGAAAATGAAGGAAACTTTAATTCTTTTAGCACAATAAAATGTTCAGTTGGACTGAGAATATAGTAACTCAGCAGAAGAGGTGTCAGAGATTTCCATTAAATCTAAAAGCATAAGAAGCTGTTAGGTATACTATACAGATATTTAGAAATAGAAGTTGAAGGAAGCACGAAAGGCAAATAAAACAGATAAATTACATCACAATCTAATCACAAATGAAAATTTCTCTGTCTCTTAAAAGACAGTATCTGGGAAGTTGTAGTAAAAGCCAATGTTGACAAATGGTAGGAATGATTTTAATATAATCTAAGGAAGAGTGTAGGCAAGAGGAAGGAAGATGGAAAACTCAAGGAAGAAAGGATCTACATAAAGAATGGTTGTATTGTAAAATGTGACAGCAAGGCAGTACGCCCAGATCCCACCTTAATTTCTGTAGCACTTTTCAGATCCATTCTGATTTAAAAGTAAAATGTTTGTTTTCTGCCAGCCCTGCAAGTACAACCCCTTGTCTAAAAAGTCATCTGGATTCTTTCTGTCTTTACCCAGTTATAAAGACTGCATTTGGAACTCAGCTAACTTGTCTGCTGATGGCATGTGAGCTGGGAAAGCGTCCAGCTCACTGGTGCAGAACTGTATTAGTGCTGCAGATCCAACAAGAATAAAAGTACTTAAAACATACTACTTCTACAGCCACAGAAGCAGAGCCTGGGAGAAGCAGATAAAAAGTCATTTTCACATGATCATTTGATTAGGACCAGCGAATTAAACCAAATGTACCAATTGTATTCCAAGTGAAAACTGGCATATGTACAGTTTCACCTTTAAGTCTCTTGTTTTCTAGTAGTTTCCCAATAATTCTGTCTGTTCTGTGTTTAGAGGCCCTGGAACTTACAAGTTACTAAACAAGCCTGAATGTTATTTGTGGTGGTTAACAAACTAAAGAGGCTTTTTGATATTAGAATGGAAGTTCTGATTTGGCTGTGATCAGGGAGAGGGAGATGAACTTTTTCACACAGAATCACAGAATGTTAGGCATTGGAATAGACCTCAAAAGATCCTCTAGTCCAACCCCTCTGCCAGAGAAGGGTCACCTAGATTGAGTCACACAGGAATGCATCCAGGTGGGTTTTGAATGTCTCCAGAGAAGGAGACTACACAACCTCCCTGGGCAGGCTGTTCCAGTGTCCTGTCACCCTCAAAGTGAAAAAGTTTCTCCTTATGTTTACATGGAACCTCCTATGTTCCAGCTTGCACGCATTGCCCCTTGTCCTATCATTAGATGTCACTGAGAAGAGCCTGGTTCCTGACACTCACCCTTTGCAAATATATAAACATTAATGAGGTCACCACTCGGTCTCCTCTTCACCAAACAAAAGAGACCCAGCTCCCTCAGCCTTTCCTCATAAGGGAGATGTTCCACTCTCTTAATCATCTTTGTGGCTCTGTGCTGGATGCTTTCAAGCAGTTCCCTGTCCCTCTTGAACTGAGTTGTCCAGAACTGGACACAATATTCCAGATGCGGCCTCACCAGGGCAGAGTAGAGGGGAGGAGAACCTCTCTTGACCTACTATCCACACTCCTTCTAATACACCCCAGGATGCCACTGGCCTTCTTGGCCATGAGGGCACATTGCTGGCTCACGGTTATCCTGCTGTCCACCAGGACCCCCAGGTTCCTTTCCCCCATGCTACTCTCCAACAGGTCAATCTCTATCTTATACAGGTACACAGGGTTATTCTTTCCCAGATGCAAGACTCTGCACTTGCCCATGTTCTATTTCATTCGACTTCTCCCTGCCCGACTCTCCAGCCTGTCCAGATCTCACTGAATGGCAGCACAGCCTGCTGGTGGTTCAGCCACTCCTTCCAGTTTTGTGTTGCCAGCAAACTTGCTGCCAGTGTACTCTGTTCCATCATCCAGGTCATTGATGAATATATTGAATAGTACTAGTCCCAGTACCAACTCTTGAGGGACTTCACTAGATACAGACCTCTGACTATACTCCGTCCCATTGACTACAAGTCTCTGACTTCTTCTAACTTGAATACAAATTTGAATGGCTCTATCAGTTACCCCATAGATTACTAATGCTGACAGCTTTACAGTTTGAGGTAAACAATCTTACATTTTTTTGCAGGCAGACAGTGGAACGTGTGACCTTACAGAACCAACTCCAGCAGCTTTTAGAAGTGCAGCGGTCTGAGGGCAGGTCACTGCCCATGTCCCCAAGGTAAAGTGACTGGAATTGTGCTACAGGCCTGGATTTACAGTTTCATGATACATCCGTTATCAGGAGAAGTTGTGACCTGTCTAAGTAGATGTGTTCTATAAAGTAAATGTGGATTTTCACCTCATGGACTTGAAGCTCAGTTTGTAGAATTTGACAGTGTATAATGTTGTATAAATATTGGAAATTGTGACTGTGAAATTAATAGTCCCTGTTTCCTAGCAGAGTGAAAATCAGATTTACAGTGAAATAGAATATATTTTGTATTAGATGAATAGCACAGGATCCTAGAAACCCCTAGGAAAGTTGTAAAGTTTGACATTGTGGTGGTTCACTGTATGTTACTGCCAGCAGTAATTCATAAAGCCAGTTATTAACAAAACCTGCTTTCACATTAATAAGACTCCTTACACTCCTTAAATCTTTTGCCTGCAGTAGCTTGTATACAAAGTCAAAACTCCAGATATTATTTGTATTATTTACATATCTTGTCAGAAGTCCCACAAATAGACACAAACTGAGTAACACTAAAGAGGAGAAAGTAAAGGCAGGGGGCTAGATCTGGTGTCAGCTAACGTATCTGTCTGACTTCTGCCATAGACTTCCAGTGTGATATGTGGAGGTCAAGCAAGCGCACAACTTCTTTCTGATAGCAATCTGAAGAAGACTTGGGAAGGAATTAAGTAACTCTTGTGCAGATGGGATTCAGTTTGTCATGACTTCTGATTCATTTTCCTCTCTGGAAAACATATATAGTCACTCTCCTTGTTTCAGAGCTGGTAAGGAGCTGTATGTATGTTAAAATACAAAGCCAGCATAAAGTCTTCTGCAGGCATTGATGGTCAGAGCCTTGGGTCATAAAATGCAAACTTGTAGTGACTTTTTTTTCCATTCTCAGAGAATCTCAGGCACTTTTCTGGACAAATGCTCCATGTCTCTGATTTTCATGTGTCTGTGTTTTTCAGAGAAATTTGAATAGTTACAGAAGTGGACAAAAAGAATTTGGAATTTGAGATGCATTTTTATAAAGGAACTTCAGCTAGGAAAAGTCTTTAAACTCCAAACTCCTGCTGAAGTAGAAAACCACTGTTTTGTCCTTTTTTTCTTAGAATCATGGTCTTTGTCTTCCCTGTATGACAGCTTAACAGGGACAATGAGACCAAACGCTGTCTTCCAGTTCATTTGGTTTCTGTGATTTTTGCTGATTGGTCTTTCCAAGTGGTCTCACATCTGAGTACTGGTGAGCACCAGGACTGTTTTACTTTCAGTATCAGATAAGATCAGCTGAGAGAAGATCCCTCATCAGTCATTATTCTTGTAAAAGGGTACGTTTCAACATCTTTTTAGTTAAGTGAGCAAGTCTGAAAATGATTATTATTTAAAATCTTATTTTGTAGTTGGCTACTACTTTTCCTTTCCAGTTAGAACTCATTTGTGGATATTGCCATCATCCAAGGAGCCGATAGGAGATCTAAGAAAACCTATCCCTTTTACTAGGAAAGTCTATTGTAGATACATGCATATTCTTCCATATCTGTTTTGGTTTGATACAGGAGAAATAGGGCAAAATGAATTGAAAATGAGGTGTCTAGTATAGTGTATACACTGGGAGAACTGTAGACTCATCAGAGGAGAAGTTGCTTGTGGAAAAAAAAAAGATACAAAATTTATTAATTCACACTAACATTAATTTTGTCACCTTGCCTTCCCTTAGAGGCAGAGTGGTTTAAAATAAGAACATGGAGCTCTGGCATATATTACAGGGAAAGAAATGGTCTCTGTAATTTACATTCCCTGCAAATCAGACTTCCCTAAGATTGCTGTTTCCTCACTATATAACATTAGAAGTTCCAAATTTAATTTATTATTCTAATAGTTTTGAAATAAATTCATGTCACCTTTCTCATGCTTTTCAGTATTTCATATGTGAAATTTTTTTGAGTGCAAATAGCCCTGATTCTTACGAGGTCTTACATGGCTATTATTAATACCAGATGAAGTCTTTAAGAAATCATTGCTGGTACTTTTGCAGTATTTAGAATAAGCTACTTCTGTATTGTGTTGTGATTTGGATAGCAGGCATTTGGTTTTGCAGGGGTTTTTAGCCTTTTAAAACATGTCAAATTCCACAAATAGGAAACAGGAGTTTCCCTAAAGTTTTCCTCAGAAAGTCATCTTCGACATTGAAATAACCATTCCAAGTTTTGATTTTAAGGAATTTTCTTTGTGAGAGAAAGTGACGAGCTTCAAATCCTAATTAGGAGTGAAAGCAGGGTTGCATCCTTCTCTGTGTGATTTTCACTGTGGCACCATAGCAACTATGTCCATGTAAGTGGCGATGAAGAGGATAAGTAACAATAAGCAGAGACAAGACACTTATGCTGGAAATGGCAGTTTCACATTTTATATATGTACTAATTTGGCTGTGGTATTTCCTCCTCTTTTTTTCTTTAAGCTTGCCATCATCTCCTGCTTCTGGCAAACCCCAGTGGAAACCATCTGAAGCAGAGGAATTGTCTCCACCAAAAAGTAAATTGAACACCCAAGATGGGATTCAGATTCTTGGCAGCTTGGGAACTTCTGGTCGCACCCGAGCCAAGATAAAAGATGAGGACTCTGATAAAATCTTACGCCAGTTGTTGGGGAAGGAAATCTCTGAAAATGTCTGTATGCAGGAAAAGCTGACTTTAGAATTTCAGGATGCTCATGCATCCTCCAAGAATGTGAAGAAGATTTTGCCAGAGAAAAGGGAGCTGAAGTTAGCCAGACTGAGGCAACTGATGCAAAGGTCACTCAGCGAATCTGACACAGACTCAGCTAACTCTGAGGACCACAAGAACACCTCTGTGAAAAGAACTGACAAGCCAAGGCCTCAGCCCATAGTGGAAAGTGTCGAGAGCACAGAGAGTTTGCATCTGATGATTAAGAAACACACCTCTGCTGCAGGACGCCGCTTCCCTTTTGGTATCAGGGGCTCTAAGTCTGTGGATGGCCACAGTCCTTCCCCTACTTCAGAGAGCAGTGATCTGGATAATGAAGCCCCTTATCAGCCTGGTACTGTACCTCAGAGCCAGTTTTGTGGAGACAGCTCTCCATCCAGCACAGACAGTGCCACTGCTCAAAAGGTTGCCACCAGCCCTAAAAGTGCACTGAAGTCTCCATCTTCAAAGCGGAGAACCTCCCAAAATTTGAAACTCCGAGTAACTTTTGAGGAGCCTGTGGTACAGGTGGAGCTAGCAGAGTCAGAACTAAATGAGGAAAAAGATAAAGACCGGGGCAAAGGACTCATGCGAGCTCCACTTGGCTCTGCGGAACCAGCAGGCGACCAGCTGAAAAGACCTTTTGGAACCTTTCGGTCCATAATGGAGACACTGAGTGGCAACCAAAATAATAACAACAACTGTCAGACAGCAAACCTGATCAAAACCTCATCGACGCTGCCTTTTACCTCAATAGGAAGGAAGACGGCAGACAACAAGGGAAATCCAGCAGCTCTTACAAAAGGAAGAAACAAGCCAGTGAGTGCACTGAAAGGAGGAAGGGCTTTTTTTTCCTCATTTCTCGTTAAGTAATGAATGAGTTTGACAGCTGCTTCTTCTTGCCTTTCTATAGCAAAAGAATGCATACAAATACCTTACTGTATTTGACCAGTAGAAAGCCCATACACTGTTTTAATTTTGAAGGGCTTTTCCAAGGAGTGGCAAGTATTGCTTGTGTACAGAGTCTGTATGCTTAAGGCACATGGTTCGTATGTTCTGTGCTGAAAGCTTTCCACAGAGATCTGATTCCCTTGGGATTGATACTGATGTTGCTCTGAGTGACGTCATACAATGAGAATGTCATGATTGAATCCATGGGATTTCTGAGGATTAAATAACTGGAGGACTAGCCCTTTCCTGTCCTACAGCCAAGACTAATGAAGCCAACAGGATAAAAAGAAGTGGTAGAATATAAAGAGGAAAAATAACAGAAATGGTCCTTCCTGCTTCTCTGGGAGCTATAGCCATCCCCTAGGTGTTGAAGTGTCAGTACCCAGCCTTCTTTTTCCACCTTCTTCTCACAGCACAGAGTGTTCTTGTGACAGAGCATACGGTTGGTCTGTAGCAGTATACTGGATCCAGATCATCCCCTCTGTGCAGTCAAGAATGTGCCCTTTCTAAGACCCCAACAGAAAGAACTGTGTCCCCAGTTAGGAGACCGTCTCCCTTGTTCAAAGGAGAGGAGAAAATATTTTGAACAAATGTGTCTTCCAGGAGAAAGGAAGAGTTATTCAATGAAAGGGACAGAGGTAGGAAATACTGTGAGCACGGTGTGTTTGTGGAGCAGAGAGGAGAAGTATGAGCATCTGGAGACACAATAAAGAGTTGAGTGAGAGGGAGCAGTAGGTGATTTAATCCTCTGTGAAAGACAGGGCTGGAGAGAAGGGGTGGATGGAAAGACATGAGGCGAAAGAATAATTTCAAGATGAAAAAAGGAACGTAAAGCAGGCCAAGAGGAGGAGGAGAAATAGTGAATTATATACTGTAAAAAGTCTGACAAGGCAATGGGAGGAAAACACAGGAAAATTTTAGGCACAGAGGAGGCAAAATTAGTATGGAAAAGAAACAGTGGAAAGAGAACTGGCAAACAGTGAGCAGTCCATATTAGGGGGTATTGGTAGAACAGTAATTCTATACAGAAGAATGTGAAGTGAAATGAAAAATACAAAGGAGACCTAATAGGCCAAATTGAAGCAGGACTGCATTTATTGAAGTTTTCTTAGAATCACAGTATGAACTGCTGATCTGAGCCTTTAAAAACATGCACAATCTACTCAGACAGCCAATTTAACATAGAAGTATTTTCATAACACAATTTTTTTTTTCCAAAAGAGTGACTCAGATATTGTAGTGACAGAGGAGTAGACAGTCTGCTTTCAAAGATGTTCTGATAGATTGAAAAGTCATGAGCAGTTTTCATAGTTCTCTAAGAAATTTGAAGAGTTGGATGAGGTAATTCTGACAGTATTGATACATGGCATATTGTCTATGAGAAGAGCATGATTGCATGTCATTGTTACCAACATCAAAATTGTGGAAAGACTACGTTTTCATACCAACCCAAAAGACCACAGCACACGTCTCAAAGAGGTAATAGATTCAGCCTCATTTATTAACTCAAAAAGAAATCCGTTAAAATGCTATTGTGGCCGTTTGACTGCATGTTCTGATAGTCTTTCATGTTGTGCATGTGGTAAGCTCAGTGCATGTTTTTAACTGATATGATGTTGTACTTCCTTAGGGTCCTTACTTCAGCTACACCAGTCTTTCTTCTAGTGCACTGAATGAAGAACTTCTCTGTAACTATGCTTGGTATGTGCTTATGCATGGTGTTGCATCTCTGTTGCTTTTTCTCAAATTGCATGTGTTTGTTAACATTATTCATAGCTGAAATACTGGAATTGACTGATGCACGAGGAGGGAAGTAAGTGAACAGATGAACATCTAAATTCTAGAAAAAACAGAAACTTAAAATGGATTTCTGCTGATGTAACCATTGAACTGGCTACACAATTTAAGTTCCAAGCTAGTATAGAAAGTATTCATACTTGTAAATCCACCAGGGAGTATAGCACACTTTGGCTGAGTGTTCATCCTCTGTTGAATGAAAGTCAAGCACCAGATGAGAATGGAAATTAAATTTCCTCTCATGAGGAGAGCAAAAAGACCACAGTTCATCTCTAAATGGAGTACAGAGAACATGAGGCAGAATGCTGTACTTTAAGTCTAGTGCTCTCCTATTTTCACATGTTTTTCTTCTCTCCCTCAGACTTTGAAGTTAAATCTGTTTTTAAAAATTCTAATAACTGACTGTGTAGAAACTCCTTAATTTAGATATGTTCCATTATGACTATTCATGCAGGTAGAGACTAGTCCCTCAAGGTCCGTAAAAACATGTTGGAAAAAACAACATTTGACAAAATATGTTTATTTTATAAGTAAATGATTTGTAAAAATTGCCTGTCATTTTTATTCAGCTCTTAACAATCACAAATTCTTGCAATGATTTTTTTTTCTGTTAAACTGAGATGTAAATCCTTTCATTAGGCCTGGAAATGATTGCTATTCACACCAAAATTATATATTTGAAGATAATTCTGGGGAAATTACAAATTAGTCATTCTGCAGTTCAGGAGCCTAAATTACTTTTTTCTAAACATCTAATTTTTTTGTTTGTTTGATTGTTCTTTGTTATTGTTGTTTTTTACTTGTTTTCTAATGCCAAGACTTCTGTAATGGAAATGGGAGTCTTGTTCTGAAATAATTGGCACAGTGTATGTGAATTCAGAAACAGAACTGTAAGGTTTCCAAGAGGTTTTATTTTCTCCTGAAAACAAAGAGGGAAATTCCAGTGCAGGAAACTGATTGCACAGCAGCAGTCTGAGGGAGCATCTGTGGGCAGTCTCCAATCAAGACACCCAGCTGCCTGTCCAGACCATGGAGTGATACGAAACTGTTAATCTTATCCGTATGTTAGAGCCATCACCTGGATGGATGTAGCTGATTGTTTTAATTCAGTATTGCCTTGTATAAATGCTCTTCTGTGAGAAATCCCTGTCAGCATAGCATTTCCCCAGATGCAGCAAGAGGCAAGGAATATCTGTCACTGCCGAGCTGCAGAGTCGCCAGCTGGGAGGGTGAAGGATGAGCCTGAACTTCTGGCTATCTCTCCCGGGACTGCTGATCCAAGTCTGAAGCTGCCCCTGTGGCAATGGGCATGTGGAAAAACAGAGTAGAAAACAAGCAGCAGAGTGCACCAGTGGTACAGCTTGAGGTAGCTATTATTGCACCCACAGATTAGGACAGAGGTGGACAAATTGTGTCCCAGAGTCTGCAGCATGAGATTTCAAAAAATTGCATAAGAATGGAAGATGTATTGTGCTCTTCAGAATTCAAAACACAGAACTGAAAGCTCTCAGAGCTTCTAACCCAGCCTTCGTGATGCCTTTTAGCATGTGTTGTGATTTTTGAATAGCAAAATGGGTGTCTGTCATTAGTCCACTGCATGCTGCCCTCCAGCCTGTGAAATTTAAATAATAGAACATTACCATCACATGCACTACAGAGCCCCTGGACGTTGTGTTAATTCTCCCAGAATGGTCTAAGGAGACTAATTACCATTTCAAAGATATTTTGAAAAAGAACCTTTCTGGAAAACAGTGCAGTCATTGGTGTTTTAAACCTCTGTAGATTGTTATACTGGGCTCTTGTATTTCTGGACAGAGGCCCAAACCCATTTTAGATCTAGACACTTACATAGAGGATTTTATTAGTATCTTCTGAAATCTGAAGTCCTTGTACAAAATCTGCCTTCAGTCAGATGACATTCCTGTCCACTAGTTTCCATCTTCTTTTTCTTCAGTTTCTATCTTCTTTTTCTTCAGTTTCTCTTTATTCTGTTTATTTTTTCATTCAAAATAACCCAATTACATCAAGGCTTTGTAGTTTACTTTTTCAGATTCATCACAGCTTAATAGAAGAGGATTGTATTAAATTTACTAGTGTCCTTTTCAAATTTGACACACCTTATTTTTCTTAAGGCCCTAGAGTAAATTTCAGGTAATCAGAATGGGTTGTGACAATTTTTTTCCTTTTTTTTTGGAAGCATTGGGTAGTTTATTGAGTATTGCAACTCCAGGCAGATGCTTGTATTTTTTTCCATCTTACATGCATGCTAATGAATGGTTCTTTCCCACACTTTAAATCATCAGAGTACATTAAAGTAAGCACTAACACACCATGTCAATACAAAACTGTGTATTAGCTGCAGCTATCAACAGCAAAAGTTGCTTCATATGTAAAGGGCAATCAGGAGAATCTACCATCAGGTTTCCATCCGATGGTAAACTAGGCATGCTTCTAAAACAGTAAGTGGATCTAACCTAACAGATATCTCACCTAGTGCTGGATAAATTACAACTTCAAATATATACTCTGGAAAAAGGATGCTTATCTGTATGTCTAATAAAATGTTACAATTCAAACTAGCACAGTATAAAATCAGTATGAAGGTAATTTAGGCCTTGTCATAGACAATTTACAGTTCTGTTGCGAATTGTTATGATCATGCATCAGTGCCTGTTGCATGAGGGTGTGCTTAGTATTTCTGTGATGATTGTAGACTGGAATGAATCTATTCTCGTCTACAAGAATCAGGCTTACAAATATGTGAGTTTTAAGGCAACTATTTTACGTACATACTCTTACCCTTTGCTGTGGGTTTTTAACCTCTGACTAGTATCTGTTCTTTGCAGCAACAAACCATCTAGTCAATTTGTATTGTAGGGGTTTTACAGCAGTAATAAATAAAAATCAGCCTTTTAACTTGTTTGGAAGTTGCTGTGATCTGGATGTTCAATCAAAAATCCTTCACCTGGAAGGATAACTGAAAAGAGTGGAAACATACCGAGGATTCAGAAAAAGGACATCTGAAAGGAAGTGAAGAAACCGAGTGTTAACAAATATTTAGTGTTTAATTTTTCTACTTTAATTGACAAGCTATCACTTGAATCTCATACACAATAGATAGACTTGTAAGTTGGGGTTTTTTTTAATTGAAGTTTACCTATTGTGGAAATGAAGACACATTATACAGAAATTATCCATATCTGTGCACCTAATAAAGTCTTAATTTTTTGAATTGAGATTTTACCTAAATTACAATGTTGAAAGAGATGCAGGCCCTATGTCAGAAAGAGAATTACTGCTTGCCATTTTTCCCATGGCCTTTGCCACCATTTCTAGTTAAGCAGACAGATAAAGTTCAATGAATCACCTTCTGAAAGTGTTTATTTCTCTCTGATGATTATTAACAGGCACTAGATGATTCCCTTACAGGTAAAGTCAGAAACAAACACCATGTGTCTAATGTTTGTTGTAATGCATTTTTTTTACCACTATGGTTCTTTTTGATAAAGGACAAGGAATCTTTGGACATTCTGTCCATTATTACCAGAACATTATGACAGCATAATAATTGATGCCGTGACTTAAAAAACTCCTCGTTGTCCTATTGATTTACAGTTTTCTTTTTAAGAATAGGAGCTACAAGAAAGTAAGAATCCATGGTATTAAAACATATTTTGTGTATTACATGTATAGAGAAATAAGCCCAGAAAGAAGGATTAATTTAAAGTTCAGTAATTGCAGATGGAATAAAACAGGGTAAACAAACACAAGGCAAATCTCTCTATGTTGTTAGTGTTACCATGAGTAATTTTTTTTTTTTCTTTTTCTCTCCAGGCATGATGACATTAATAGAAAAAGCCAGAAATTCAACAGTCAAAAGAGTACTGAAGAGCCAGAGCTGCAGGAATTCTTCTTCTAAACCACATCTCCTGATGTCTCACTTTGTTTGAAATACCTAAGATACATTCTTTTGAAACACTAATATGAGACATCCCCCTCACCAGCAAAACAGCAGCTGTTAGGATGCCTTAATTTGTAGAAGTTAGACCATATACAAAACTTTTTTATGATATATGTGTATATGTAACTTGTTTGTAAGCTGTGCTGTGTAAAGGCATGGGTGAGCAAAAGTGACAATTTGAAAATTGTTATAACATAGGCAACCTCCAGAATGTTTGATGGGCCATGGAACACATTTTGTACTTTGTGTCTTGCATGGATATACTGTCATATATTTTCTCCTTTGTCAATGGCATATACTGTCAACGTTTCAGCCAGGACTCTGCTTGCTCAGGTCCTCAGTGAGACCAAGGCAAAAGCAGTGATTTTTTTTTTTTTTTTTTTTTTTTTTTTTGAGTATGTTTTGTCTGTTATTATTTCTATTTTTTTGTAAAAAGGAAATAAAGACAGTGTTAATAGGACATATTGAGTGCAGATACTTCTCATACTTCACTCTCTCATCTGTTGAGTTTTAAGTGTTTTATTGGTCTTTTTGATGTTCATTTGATAATGAGGCAATGTTCAGTACCAGGATTTCAGTTCAATCAGTTGAATCAAGAATTTCTTTAATGTTTAGTGGTCCCATTCAGCTTTAAAATGTGTAGAAATTAACAGAAAGCTTACATGCATTTGAAAATCACCATTTACTGTTACGTGCCAAACAGTAGCTATGTGCTTAGGTCTGTTTGAATTACTAAGTAATCTGCTAAGACCTACTCCATATTCTCAGAAAGCTGTCATGACCTTTTTATTGAATGTTCTTTGAAGCATTCAGAAGAAATGCAATCTCTTACCATCTTTGTTTCTAGTAAACTGTGAGTACATTCTGCATATGTGTCACACAGCACAAAATCCAAAAGCAGACTACTAGTCAATCTTTATGTGATTATTTATATCAAATATGTATGTATATATTCGCTTTATTTAGCTTATATTGATCTTTTTCTATTTGAAGACTACTATGGCTTGATTAGAAAGATCCAAATACACAAGGATTTGTTTTATGACTGTTCTAAAAGAACACAGGGGAGTCATGAGAATTTTGCCAAAGAGATTTTTTTATCACAGAACAATCATAGAATCATAGAGTGGTTTGAGTTGGAAGGGACCTTTAAATATCAATATATAGTTCTAATTTCCCTGAAGTGGGCAGAGACTTAAAAAATTGTGAGATTATGCAAATTATATTTCTGCAATTGGAAAACTAGTATGTAAATAATGTGGATACTCAAGAGGTTTTTCATTAAGTACAATGGAGTTGCTTTCTATGCAGTTTCTCTTGCCTGTTAGTCTTGACCATTGTTAATCTTGACCATTGGGCTTCTTTCTGGTCAGTGAGAAGGGAGACGGACTTCCTGAATGTGATTCTTCCTATTACAGATAATGTCATTTACAGGAGTTCCAGTCTCTCCCTACTTACTACAGGGGAAACTAGGTAATAGAGTTCTTGGAAGAGTTACTTAGTATTTGGATGCCTTTAATTAAGCAACATAAATGTCTTTATGTCACTCTTCAGAGTGATGTCACATTTGGCCATACAGATGCTGTGGACCAAGATGACTGATTGCCCCAGGCACCCTGCTGCAGGCTTTGGATAAGCACAGAGTACTACTGGATAAATGGAGCCAATTGAGCAATCAGCAAAAAAAACCACAACCCCACAAATAGAAATAATAAAAGTGTGCACTTACAGAATTTAAATTCTGAGTTTCTTTGCACAGTTCTTATCGGTCACTTGGCAACACTTCAATTTTTGAGCTAAAGTAATAAACCTAGCACTCTAGCTGACCTGAGCTGTGTTGTTTAAAGAAACAACCAAACCTCCAAAAATATCTGTCAGACAGGAACAGCAATACCTCTAACTGGGCCTCTTGTCGTCTGTGGGCGCATGAAAAATCTTACAGCAAAGTGAGAGGAGACACATGTGCTGCAATTGCCAGAGGCTGAAAGAGACCACAAGAAGGAGGGATCCTGTGGCTTGTAGATGATCTTAAATTGGCAATTTGCATTTCTGAGAGTGTGAAGAGCGTTGACTATGTCCATGTGAAAGGCAGAAGTAGCAATCCTTCTGAGTGATCTTGACTGACCAAAGATGTGTAAAGTCTGCCATAGATTTTGCTATTATCTGTCTGAAGCAAGGGATAAAAATGAATGGTGAAAGGATTTGAAACACACCAAGGTGTAAGTATTGTCAAATCCTGGAAGAAAGAAGCTGCCTGTTCTGTAGAGTGAGGATTTAAAAAATCACCTCCTCTCTGCAGGGTAGCAAATTCTACAGAGTGCGTTCTCCTACAGCACATGGTGAATCGAATTATGCAAGTATCATAGGACAATTGAGATTACTAAATGCGATAGGATTGGGATGCCAGAAGATGTTCAAGTTCTGTGGTTAAAGGTATCTGCTAGGTAATTGATGTTGTGTTGAAGACTCCCATCCCAGATAATTGCATAATTGAATACATCTGGATAGGGCTAGGTATTTCATATGAGAGCTACACATGCTGTTCATATGGCTTTCCATGGTTGCTGAGCACATTGGTGCAGAAAGCAGTTTCAGGACTAGTTAGTGCAAAAGAGCGACCAACTTGATGTAAGCATAAAAAGTACTGTCTGGAGGGTTTTATCTCTGGAGCAGGTGAGTTCATATTGTATAAACTTCTGATATTATTGTTCCTAATTTGTAGTTTCATTCCTACCTCAGTTCCCAAAGCCAAAATGTAGTACACTCTGATGTTATGCCTGTAAGAGAAATGCTGATTCTGTGATCTTCAGTTGGCTGAAGCATGTGCTCTGCATTTTTGTATCCTTAGTAGCTCTAGAATCCAGGTGCCATAACTCCTGTTTGGATTATAATCCTCCAGGCAGAGCCTTCCTGACATGAGTCTAAATCATGCTTCTGTCAGCAAAACAGAAGCATTTCTCAGAGGCAGAAGAATGGATGAGGGATTTTTCCAGCAAACATATTCAGAAAATACCTGTTAGCCAAAGCTATTAACAGAAGCACAGACCCCTTTTGATTACAATCCCTGGCAGAAAAGGTCCTCCCCTGTCTACTCAGAAATTTCTGATCAAAAACAGTGAAGTCGTTTACTAGTGAACCAATTTGTGTTCTAATAAAACTTTTATCTGTGGACACCAGCGATACAAAGGATGGCTTTTCAAGTTCTGGCACCCCCAAGGATGTCAGAGTAAGATGTCTTTTTGTTCATTCTGAAGTGCTCTACCAGAGGTGATAAATAGGGTGTTGGAGAGCAGTAATGAATTTGCAATTTCATGTAGTCTCTAGATCTGCTCTTTTGAATAATGAAAATAATTTGCTAGGAGCCTTCTTTTTAATGGTTGGATGATTCATTTTTTCATTCCAGATGTTTGAGATGGGCAGCATAGGATACATGCAGTATCAAAACTGGAAGTATGGTACTTCATTTCATCAGCAAGTTGGTGGACTGTACTTCGTCCTGCATTAGTAAAGCAGCATTTTAATAATGTGTTATTTATTTGCCATTCAGTCTCCGTACTAGAGGGCAAATACATTGATTTACTAACTTATTAATGAATAAAATAACTATAATCAGCATCGTTGTTATATGAAGGAGATGACGGGGACAAGTCAGTTTGGACTTAATACTCATTTCACTGTAACTGTCATTCAGAAACCTTTTTGTAACATCAAGCTTGACTTCAGATCAATGGTATTACAAATACAATTGACAGCATAACAGTAAACAGAGTACTCCAACATCCACTTATTTACAACAAAATGGTAACTGTCTCAGAAATATGTTCTCTGAGAGCTGATTTGTTGCATGTTTCATCACCTACCATTGCAGCAATGTCAGAAGATGGCCATGAAACACTAGACAAAATCACATCATATGCTAGGTATGGATTAGTGAATGGATCTCATGGTGAGACAACTTTTGTTTTCATGTAGACTATGATTCAGCTCCTAGTACCCTTGAAATATTTCAAACTTGCTGAAAATTTGACAGAAAGGTCTCTGAAAAATGTAATCACTGTGTTTGTAGCATCAAACTGCAAGGATTAACTGTCTATCATGAAATGGTTCCTCAATTAAATACTAAGAATAATTTCTCAAATTATATTGTATTTTCTATTGTCAGTTCAGAAATGTTTTTTAAACTCTACATCAGCTGTACTCAAGCATAGCCTGTTACATAATTGTCTTTCGTATAACCTTGGGGGTTTTTCTTTATAATTGCATTTTGAGATTGCAAGTAAGAACACAATTGTGATTGAGAAGTGTAGCACATGCACTGTAACCAAAATGTCTAACAAACACAACTATGTTCAGTGTAAATTGCCCAAGTGAAAAAGCCCAAGCACAGGATTACCTGCAGTTCGTCCTCTGCTTCTGCACAATATCACTGCCATGTCACCTTTCTGCATCCACCAGACATTCTGGCCACTATAGGTACTCATCTTTTCTTTGTTATATTAACCAGTATATATGTAATTTTGACCCAAGTATCAGAGACTGCAGACAGAAGAAATTCGGCAGGTTCTTAATATGCTGCATAACTTCTTCCAAATAACACACCATCCACCATCCATCCATCCTTGTATACATTTAAAAATGCATAAACTGTTTTCCAGATACTCCAGATTTTGTAATGTGGACTGATTTTGTCTAGCATATATGGAAAACTATAAATAGTAGCTCAAGCCATCTGTTTCCTCGAGAAAACATTACTCTTTGTCTTTGACATCTGCACAGACACTTCCTTTCCCACTCTAACTTCTAGGTGTTTTGCCAGTGTGCTTACTGGCAAGCAGTGTACAGGAGGAAGGAAAATATTTATTCTGGGTATATTTGGGAAACTGATAAGAAATCCTGATGCTGTTAGAACACAGCTCACGTTTACGTATCTCTTTTGTCAGTCATCAATACTGTTTCAAGAAAAGACAAAATTATATCATGTGGGTCTGGAAGGGAAGAGGCCTGAAAGGAATTTAGCCCTCTTCCTGTATAGATGTGAACATAAACTTACATGTAGATGATGTACAGACACCCACAGAACCTTGAGAAACTGCGTAATAGGGACCAACTCCAGCGTTTTGCAGTGCAAAAAGCTGTGGGCTGGTTATATATATATGTGTCTGCATATGCATGCAGATAGATATCTGTATTGATGTGCAGTAGAAGATGACAGTCTTTACATTTTTCTTCTCAGCTCTGCATATTGACAGCAAACCGAGAAATATATTAAACAATGAAACACAAAAACACACAAGTTCAAAGCCATAAGGAAACACTGAAAAGGAGTTATTTACTCAAAAAAAAAAAAAAAGGCATGTGGCAAAGACAAGATAACTGTCTTCCAGTACACAACTAAAAAGGAGAATGGGAATGCCCCTTCATGTTGCTCTGCACATTGTCTACTATGGGTAGAACAAGAAGCAGTGAATATAGAACTGTAGCAAAGGAGATGGAGGTTATGTGTTAACAAAACTTTTCGCAAGTAATGACAGCACTGGAATCAATAGACTGGGGGAAGATGTGAGAGAGTCACAATTGGAGAACTTTAAGAACAGGTAGTAAAAACAACTGTCAGAAATGCCATGCCAGCTGCAACTCTCAGAAATGCCATGGAGCAGGCAGTTGAACTTGGATGACCTACTGAGTTCCCTTTCAAGCTGCTCTCTTTTAATGGGTCTGTAATTAAATAGTGGCAGAATCATCCTAAGAAAGAAAACTGTTGAGATCTTTACAACTCATGGCTTTTATAGCACTGTCAAGACAACCAACAATCTTGTCAAAGGTCTGTGATGAGACATTTATTATCTGAGAACATTAATCAAATAAGATCCACATATGAGTTTACTAAGGAATCAAAAAGGTGCCATAATTTTAGGCTTCTTTGAAAATGCCTACCAGATTAATGTCAGTTTCCAAGGTATGTTTCTGGTCCATTAAGAAAACATAAAATACTTCTGCTCAGTGCAAGGCCAGTTTTCACTAGGTGCCGGGTTTCTGAGCTATAAGAAAAGGGAGGATCCCCAGGTTTCACTACCAATCGTAGTGGCACAGGCAAAGAGTACTCACTGAGGGTAAATGATCAGTTCTGGTTTAGTGAAAAGGAAGAGCTTCCAGCAGCAGCTAAAGGTGTCCATTTTTGATGAAGAGAAGCTGCCACTGCACAAGCAAAATAGTAGGGCAAATGTGGGATGAGTGGCAATCCTGGGAGTGACCCTGGTGCTGTACTTACCCTTCAATTCCCTTCCCTGTTGCTCAAACATGGATTCTGTGTTTCCCTTGCTGGAGATACAAATGAAAAAGCACCCTAGTGATACCCACTACACAAATGTGGCTTCTCTCAGCAGCACAGGAAAAAGTTACTGTTGCTCTTCCTGTGATAAATGGTGGAGATCTTGGCATGAAAAGGGTGCACTGGCAAAGTGCTTTTGAAAGCCAGACTCGCTGCTGCTGCTGCCAGGTTCTGGGAGGAAAACAAGACAGGGAAGATGTATCTTCAGCAGTAGGTGCTGCCAAAAGTACTCCCACCTCTCACTGAGCAAGAGCCACTATTGTTTCCACTTCCCTGACACCTGCAAAGTGGTAGCAGTTCTGATGTCCTACACAACTGCCTGCTTTATCAGTAATGGAAACAAGGCCTGTCCAGAAAGTAAGGGATGCACTGAAAGAGCATGTGTAAAATGGGCTGTTGGTGAGCCTTTTCCTGATTTTTAGAGGAAAATGTTTGTAAGATGCCACTGGGTAGGTTTGTTGACAGGTAGTGCTACTGCTAGCTCTCTTGGGTACTTTGGTCTGCAGAGCACTCACTGCTCAATGTTTACTGCTGGTGTCAGGGGCTGATTCATGGGTGTTGCTCAAGGAGGTCTCATTTGGTAATATGCAATAGGATGCTGGTTACATCTGTGTCACTCCAGGTCCTTTATTTACGTGGGCAGGACTAGATGATATTACAGTTCACAGTTGTTCTTTGACTTCATAAAATCTTAACAGGGAAAAGAAATATGCTCAAAATCTTCAGCCTGTAATTTCTGGATCCCATAGGAAAGCATTTGCAAGAAGTAATTTTAAACACATTGCTTTTAAACAAAGCACAAGCAGTGCTGTGTGCTAAGTGCTGACTGTTCTCACCTACAAGTCACTTGGATGTCTCACTGGCTTGAAAGCGTCTGCCTGATATGTTCCTGAAGCATCCTCTCTTAAGCCGCTTTTCTTAAGCTATGTTCCCTGTATAATATGAAGTATTAGAAAACAGGCAACCATATTAACGAACATCGCTAATTCTGATAGAAAATTGCCATCCAGTGACACCCAGTGACAGCACTGCAGATAAATTTTGACAGTTTTTAGTAGAATCGTGCTGTCTTCACAAACCTGGCAGTAGAGTTCTTCAAAGCATTAAAAGACACTGTGTACAGAGAACACTCACAAAGAAATTCCAGTGTAGGTATCCCCACTGAAAGTTTTTACTGCTTTCCTATGAACCAGCTAAGCAAATGTTGCAGCAGAGTCCACAGAAAAAAGAAACAGGGAGAAAACCCTTTTCATGCTGTAGCAATAAAAGAAAAATAAAATCCCAGGCACTCTTCTCCTTTACTTTTTATTATACTTTTACAACAAACATAAAATTGCACATATTTCATTAGGCAGTGTTAAATAGACAAAACATCCACCTGGGGATCAAATGTTTAAGTATGTTCCAATTTATTTTGAGGTTTTGTTGACAAAAGTCCACTTCTGGAAGAGTAATGATGCTTGCTCTTTTTGAATTTCTGGTTTTCTTGGCTAAAGACATTTGCCACATGAAGAACAGTAGACATCTTTAGGTTGCTGTTATTCATTCCTTTCAATAGCCTTTTTCAATAGAAAGAGAGATCTGTACTTCAGCACACAATTTTTAGGCCAGAATCTGAGTGTGTTTAACAGGTATGTTATCTGTTCTGAACAGCCTGTAAAACAAGCATCAGGCCATATCCACCAGAGACTAAGGGGGAGAAAATTTGGTGTTGATTAAAACCAAAGAAGCTAAGGCACTTGGAGATCTCCACTGCTGTCTCTTAGAGAAGTGCTTGGCAATCAAAAGGCTACTTCATGCTTCTGTAACTGCACCTTTTGGAAGTTACCATCTCTTGGACAGGTAGGTCAAATACTGGAGAAGAATGAATTCATTCTGAAAGCAAAGAGAGCACAGGGGTCCAGAAACATGAGCCACCCATCTCTAACAGAGAATGATTTTTCACTTCCAACCTTGTTCTCTAGATGGATAGATGTATGAATAGAGAGAGATAGATATTTATTATTTTACATGTATATGTAATTGTATGTGTGTATATATATAACAGAAGATTTTAAAATGTCATATAGATATAAGATATAGCTTGGCAACTACCTGTTAAACTAATATGTTTTCTCTGGCATTTTACACTCCTTATATGCATTTATGTAGCAGAACATATGTCAGTCAAATGCTGCATGTTCAGAGTAATGGTAACTTCAAAACAGTGAAAGCATGCTGTGCAAGGCCCCAGGGAGATTTTTAATAAATATTTCACATAAAAGACTTTTTAGGAGCCAAAATTTTCCTAATGGCATATTTAGAACTTGATTCAACATAAGTTTGGAAAGATTTTACATACAAACTTTTCAGAAGTTCAAACTGTGTGCTTTGAAACTGTGTTTGAAAAACAGTAACTGTAAAATTATGTCAGTAGCACGGTCATCCAATTAGCAACTGCCTTTAGAGTACTAGTTTCTGTATTTTAAATGATGGGTTTGTGCCACTTGAAGTGCAATGTGCTATAGCTTTTGGAGCATAGCTCTTTAACCTGACCTCCAGCTTCTGGCATTAAAGTATTACAGGAACATATTTCAGCAAACTGTTGACAAAATTATTATTGCAGGGACCAAGCTGTTAAAAAAATAAGGTTTGTGTGGAAGAATGCAGACTTTGTTCACATGCAATCACTTGGGGTTTAAGTGGTAAATGAACAACATCCTGCATGTGGAACATGAGTGACAGAATGGTGACAGACAAACCACGGCATCACAGATGCTCGCTGCGGTGCGGCCTCGTTGATCACCAGAGGGAGACAGAGTGTGTAACATTTCAGGACTGCACTGAAAGTCGCAAGCAATGCTCAGGGTAAGGGTAGCACAAGATCATGCGAGTTTACAAAACTGTGATAGCTACACGTACTAAGGAGACTTGACTGGTTTGCTCTGTTTTCCTTAGGGTGAATGTGCATGTGGTGAGAGAGAAGGGTGACTGTGTATCAGCGGAGAAAAAAATATTCCTATATAAAGGCAGACTCACTAGCAATCATTTTGTTTTATTCTAAGTTAAAACAATACCATGATGGATTTGTCTGGGATGGAGTTAATTTCCTTCATAATAGCTATTATGGGGCTATGTTTGGAATTTGTGCTGAAAATAGTGTTGATGACACAGGGATGTTTTCGTTATTGTTGAGCAGTGATCACACAGAGCCAAGGCCTTTTCTGCTTCTCACATCACACTGGAAAGTACGCTGGGGGTGCACAAGAAGCTGGTAGAAAAAACAGCTGGGACAGCTGACCGCAGATGACCAAAGTGATACTCCATACCTTATGACATCATGCTCAGCAATAACACCATGAGGAAGAAGCAGGAAGAGATGACATTCAGAGTTGTCTTCCTAAGTAACCATGATGTACAATGGAACACCGCTTTCCGGGAGATAGCTGAACATTTGCCTGCCGATGGGAAGTAATGAATGAATTTCTTGTTTTACTTTGCTTCCATGCACAGTTTTTGCTTTATGTATCAAACTGTCTTCATCTCAACACGTGAGTTTTCTCACTTCTACCCTTCTGACTCTCTCTCCTATCCCACACAGGGAGAATGAGCAAGCAGCTGTGTGGGGCTTGGTTGTCATATGAGGCTAACCCATGACAAGTGCATGATTATAATTAGCTGTATGCACAAATTTCAGGTTTTCTGAATTTATTTCATACAACATTGTTTTTTAAACCCTATCCTATATTCTCTTAACCTTTAGGTTCTGGTGTTTTAAACCAAGGAAATTCTCAAGTAAAACTAATAAGTTCAACAACTTATGAAAACATAAATAAGTTGACCAAATCAGCATAGAAAATGTGTATGTGCTTTGTTGAGGTGTAACCTTGTTGAGAAAAAACTAAATGGCTGTTTGAACTATCATTTTCAATACAGTGGAAACCTGTTGTTATTAAAAAGGATATGTCTACATTGATACTCATTTCAAAACTTGTTGTTAATAGTAATGTAAAGTTTGTGGCAAGAATACTGGAGAGAAAAGTGCATTGTCTTTTATAACCATAGTGCTTGTCATTAGCCTTTGTTACAACATAGCTGAAAAGAGAGCAGAAGTCATCTCTGCCTGGGCTTCAGGGCCTGACAACTGGAGAGCAGTGAGATCAGCCTGTGGGTGATGAATTCAAGTCTTCCCTCTCTCATTAGGCAAAATTATGATTTAGAAGTCTATGGTGGCTGTAACAACGGCTGCTGGAAAAAAAATCTGGCAGCCAAAAATCATGGCACTGCTCCAGGCAATAGACCAGCAGACCTCAGAGCTGTAAAAATTACCTGGATGGGATGTCTTCTCACAGCTACTGCAGCTAATCAACATCCTCTGCTCTCATGAAGTTGGATTTGCCAACTGCCTTTATGTCTAAACATCTTAATTCTGCTTTTTATCTTATTGGTAGAAAAGAAAAAACTGGCAAGTTGATGATTTCCAAGTAGTCAGGCCGTCAGACATGGGTTTTCTCTTACAGTCCTTTCAGTATCATATTCCTGATATATCTCAGAGCAGAACAATTCTGTAATTGTCAAGATAATGTGGGATATCAAGTGCTCTGTGTTCCAAAACACATGCAGAAAATCTGTAATTTCTCTGTGTACTATCCATGCTTGCAGAAGGAATGGATTACTTTCACAGCACTCATTTTAAATTGCCAGGTAAACTAAAACTTTCATCTATTAAAACACATGACATGAAGAGTTATTTAAAGTATTGGAAAGAAGAAAGACAAAGCAAATTCCACAGCATGGAAAAGCAAAAATGTCTGTTAATCAGCCTATTTTATTCTGTTCAGAACAGTGTCTTCATGCATAGCTCCTGACTTGTTTCATTTTGGCTATTGCAATGGTTTTTAGTTTAGTTTGGAAAAAGGTCTTATATGCCAGTATTATGAACCATTTCATTTGTAGCATTGGAAAGTCCTGGTTTAGACCCAGCTGGGAGCTGAGCATCATTGTGGCAGCTGACTCAGCACCCTCCCTCCCCCTAAATGTGCAGAATAGGGAGAAAAAGGCAAAACCCCATGGGCTGAGATAAGGAGAATTTAATAGAACAACACGTAAGGGGAAGAAACAACAGTAGTAACAGTAATAGTAATAAAACAACTGATAAAGTGAGTGATATAGAGTGCAGCAATCACCCAGACCTTCAGCTATGGTACTGTGCCAGAGATACACTGCTCTGCCCTACCTGGCCTTGCCTTCATATAGCAAGCATGATGTCAGTATGGTATCAAACATCCTATTTCCTGGTTCAGTTGTCTATGTTGGCTGTGGCCCCCTCTCAGCTTCTGGTGAAAATTAAGCCAGTCCTAGATGAACCCAGGACAGAAATAATGCCATTACTGGATTGGCCAGGCCAACAGGATTTCCTGGTTGTAAATTTCTTGGGTTTGGCTTTATTAAAAGTTCTTCTCATTTAAGATAAGCAGTCACATACTGTTCTCTTATTCTATTTCCTCTCAGATTTGCCAAGTTTATACTAGTTCTCACATGAATTCTACATAGTGGGTAAAGAAGTCATATGTATTTTTACAGGTAGTACACACATTCATCTGAATACAAAGTTTCTGTGCTAGTGTAGCGTGGTTTGTTTCAGGAAATCTCTCTGCAAACAAAAACTTAAACAGGACACCAAGTTTTTCAAGAAGGCAAAAGCCTAACACGATATGTATTTTGAACATCCACATTAAGACGACTTCAGAAAAAATACAATACTATAGTTTTTAGTTCATCATTTCTTTTTCTCTTTTATTTAGTAAGTTACATTGTATCCATCATGATAAAATTTAGCCATCTGTACTATATTGTATCAGCCAAATACTTCTTCTAATGAAGTTCCTTGGGAATTCTGTAATTAATTTTCAACTATACTAGGAATTTTTCCCAGTGTTTACAATTAAGTAATGTCTTTCATCTCCAGAGATCCTCAGAGTTTCTCACATACGGTGGTCATTCTTAGCTCTTTAAAGAATTTATGTCCAGTGCTGGGATTTAGGTTTTCGTTCAACACATGCAATGTTGGATATGTGTATATAATATTTTTACATCAAAAGCAAACACAGTTTTGTGTGAGTGCCTGAGTCTGTACATGCACAAAGACGGTGTCTTAAAGAGCCATTGTTACATTTACTGGCAGAGCATAACACAGGGGAGGTTGACAGGAGGTAACAGAGATATTAACTATTTTGGCCTGGGAGTCAGGAAGACAGCTGAGATCCAAAGAAGCAATTTGATGCTTTCTCACCATCTGCAAAAAGGTTTTCTCATCTGGTTGGTATAGGCTGCTATGGACCTTGAGTGAGCTCATGCCTGTGTCTGTCTCACAGAGCTTCCTGCTGCAGTCACTGGAAAGCCCATTTTCTCTCTCTCTTGTTTCAAGCAACTTTGCTAAGGAGATACTGTGACAGTATAAAAGTGAAATACACAAGCCTGAAAATTAGTTCTATTCCTTTCATTTGGTCTTTTGTTTTTAAAAATAAGTTGCAATTCCATAGTAATACGAAACTGCTAATAACCCTCCTTTGATTTTCATGGTTCTTTTGGAATCTGAACAACAGCCACTAATTGCTCCTTAAATTCTTCTTTACCTTTCCCTGTGTTCTTTCTCCTTTCCTTTCCTTCTAGAGGAAAGGAAGGGTTAAGTCCATGTCCCCACAGAGGAGTAATAGCTCTTCCCAAAAGACAAGTCACAAGCAAACTATTTAATTGTAAACGTCTCACTGAAGAATTGGTACACGAATGAGACATGACTTCATCCTTTAACCCACATGCTTCACTGGTCTAGGGAACCCTGGTGGGTTTGGCCCATTTTAGTCATAGTTGTCATGGGAGATCCTTAATGACTTAGTAAGGTAGCTTAAAAAATCTCCATACAGAATCCAGCATATGGTAAATTTATTGGCAAATGTTAATCCCCCTAGGAAAAAGTTCTGTAGTAACAAATGATGAATTATGTGGTTTCATAAGCACTCATGTCATCAAATGCACCAGTGACCTTTTTACATTTTCAGGGGGATTTTCTTCTGTGTGTAGTTTCTCTGATTTGGAAGTGAAGCCGTTTAACAATGTGTCCTGAAGGAAACTGATTATCAATAATTTCAGTTTTGGTTACTGTAAAAGGCAAATGACACCCATGTATCGTTGGGTAAGTAAGTAATCCAGGATTTAGCAAAGTTTAAGCAGGGACTGACGAAGATCATGCATACTCATAGTACTGGGACACAAAGGAGGAAAGAAGTAAGAGTAGATTAAATAGGTCTTACAGTTCCAGAGAGAAAAAAAATGTTCCTTTAAAGCATGCATTTTGCGAGCGAGAAGCAAGACTGGGAAGTACCTCGCTCCAGTGAATAAGTCTGTTATGAATTTCAACAGAAGATGCTTAGATGGTAGCCTGCAGTTAACAAAAGTGACCGGATCCTCATGTAGGTTTATTTAAAAGATTATCTGAATCTGTTGCCTGGATCCTCTGATTATAATTTTGACCTTAGCCTTGTTATGATATGGAAACCCTAAGATGCATATTGAGAACTGTAGCAGAGCTGCCTGAAATTACCAGATTGAGATGTGGAGCAGAGATCAGGATATAGTCATGTCTGGCTGTCCTCATAGCCTGAGACTAATCTACCTACAAGAACAGCATCTGAACCATCAGTTTGGCAAAATAAGATTGCTGCTGGAACCAGCAAGCCCTTTCCAGCAGAACAGTTTTCCAAGACATTTTAAAATGTGATAGAGAGGATCAGATATTACCACATGCATGTGACAAACACAGCTCGGTGTGTACAGTATGCAGTCTGTGCTGCACAGGGTACTGACTGCAGTGCTGGGACAAAGAGTCCTGTCTTTTTCTCATTGACCACAGTCCATGTTAAATTCAAAACTATACCCTGTGTTGGGCCAGCTGGTGAACTTGAGCTCTTCTATCCTGGCCTTAATTGCTACCCTGGTTTTCTGTACCCAGAAAACTTTCTGAAGATGGGTCCTAGAGCTGGTATCAGGTCAGGCAACCCATGTGGAAGAAACTGAACCTGTGTATCACAAGGTGCATCTACTGCCAAGTGAAACCAAGTAATCCATAGCTACAGTAGTAATGTAATTGATTTTGGTCCTGGTTTCTTCACACAATCTGTACAACAGCTGAGATGAGCTTACATAACATGGTGTTTCAATGCATGTGCACGCTGCCCCAGCTGTGGGCAGATGGCTGCTGGAAACGTGTTTTCCTTGTGGCTGCATCTGTAGAAGACATGTAAGTAAGCATGGAGGTAAATTATCTTGATTGCAATTTACTTGTGTGGTAGTTGTCAGCACAATTCTGAGGAACAGCTAATATTCATTTATCATGTATTGCACTGGCACACTACATGCCCCTAAAATCAGTGCTGGGAATTACTCAGTGGTTAGAGGAAAAGGTTGAGCTGTTGACTACTAGTCACTACCACTAGTGTTTCTTTGTTCTAATGTACTTCCCATGGGGCTTTTCTCCATGTCTTGACTGGGCTGGACCATACTTCACTACAGAAACTGAACAGGGTTGCAGATGAAGTTGAGTTAGAAGTGCCACCTTTATTACTGAAGACTGATCAAAACCGCAGCATGGGAAAAGGAGGCTGGGCACTTCTGCAGCTCTTCTCCCACCATACTTCTCAGGCTGCCCATCCAAATACACAGGGACTGTTCACCAGAGACCTGACAACCACCTCCCATATCCCTGCTGCTCACCCTCAAGACCCAAAGTACATGCTTTGTCACCATTGCAGAGATGATTCTCAAGGTCCCAGTCACCCCAGAAGTAGGAGGCAAACCACACTAGACCAGCACAGGCACACTGGAAAACAGAGAAATTTAAGCAGACTGAATCACTTGGGGCTTGGGCTGCCAAGAGAA
The DNA here is from genome assembly GCA_027560215.1 of Halcyon smyrnensis. Taxonomy (NCBI): domain Eukaryota; kingdom Metazoa; phylum Chordata; class Aves; order Coraciiformes; family Alcedinidae; genus Halcyon; species Halcyon smyrnensis. The sequence continues at coordinate 64,841 of JANHFZ010010315.1, forward strand.
TTTTTGCACCCTGAGAACATTTATCCATTCTGGGCCTGGGCTGCCTTCTCCATCCCATCATGACTAATAGTCCTAATTGATTGGAACTGCCAAGCCCCGCTGCCAAACAGAATATTTTTACAATCCTGGTTCTATTTATGCACTGACAAAACACGGTGTCAGAAAAGAAAGTGCGGAGCAGAACTGCAGGAATAGAAATAAACTGGCAGAGAGGACCATGAAATGATGAATAACAAGGCACTGAGGAGTGGTGTCATATATGGATACCTGTGCCTGGTGCAAGTAAGTGCTGACAGCACTTCTAGAAACAAGTATATACAGGTCTCCAAAACAGATTTTGGCACATCTTTTGCGAAGTTTTATTTTAAAATATCCACTGGTCACTGCTAGAGATGCACTTGCTTTTCTGCTGCAGTCTTCTCAGGCGCAAATGCTACCCAAATTTATTACCTCTATCAGAGCAGAACCAAACCTGTTGCAAAACGGCAGGTAGAAAGGATCTCAGTAGGAGCAGATCGTTTTCATTCTCTATGACAGAAAAAAACCTCAAACACATTCACTGGAAAGGACCAGTCCCCTCTCAGGCAGCACTGCAGACAGGCAAAGGAATAGGTGGTGTCCTGGTTTGATTACTTCTGCTAGCCAGAATAATCAGTGGATGTCTTCCTGTTACAGAGGAAGCAGGTTGCAGGAGCCTGGTATTCTTAAGGCTGGTTTTTACACTAGCACATAACCCAAGCATTTACTACAGCTAATCTAAAATACTTTTTTCTCTTTCATTGCTACCTAAAAAAGACACAGCAACAGTAAACTTTTCTCACAACAGCTTCTCAGATCAGCTATTGCTTGTGAACTGACTGCAGGCCTTCACAAGCTTGTTGGGTTTACCTTTATTCAGATGAGTCTGTCCCTCCAGTTACACTTACTACATTTTTACAAATGCATCAAGCTTAAACTAAACATTTGGAAAAAGACAGAAAGCATTTCAAGTAGACGTTAGGAAGCAGGAAGGGGAGGATAACATGTAAGATGATGAATTCTATATTATCTGAGTTTGGATTCCCTCTGCTTTTGCTATTTGATTTTACAGACTTCTGTTTTCTGTTAATCTCTCATCCCAGTCCTTCTTACAGCAAGGGTCTGACTGCATCTATCTGCACACCAGGCTGGTAAAATCAACAGTGGTAAAATCAGGTAAAATCAAAGTAACAGTGAGAGGCATATTTTTTTCCAGTACTTGGTAAGAGCTTATCTGAGCTTATATGTAATTTTCTTTGGTTTCTCAACTGACTAAGAAGCCATGAGAAGCCCATCCAGAGACTGGAAACAGATAAACTTGTCAAAGGACAATAGCAAGGCAGGGAGGTTCAGTAAGAAATTATGTTACTTGGTAAGTAAATACAGCCACAGTCACAACGAGGGAGGCAGACTGGCCTGGAATTTCCTTACTGTGGTAAGATCAGTGCCCCTTCTCATGCATGAAGTAAGTGACCTGATCTTTTACACGACCCACCAGGAGTGTTTTATAAGCAGAACTGTCACACAGTTTTTTGTCACTGTAGGTCTGAGAAGATAACTGCTGAGTTTTGCCCTTTTGTTTGCCTCCAGATATGAAAATTGATTGTATATTGATTGTATGGTATATTGTCTTACTGCTAACATTATAAATAAGGACTGTAAATCTGTCCACTTTTTCACAGCACTCTCTGAGATACGGGGCTGCTTACAGGTGTTGAGTGCCCTACTGTGCTTTCCCTTTCGGGCATTGGTAGCAACAGCAAGAGGGAGAAAAACGACCAGTTATCTCATGTGACATAATAAGAGATTCTGGCATGGCCAGGCAGCAATGGGCACAGGTGGAGAAAAAAGCTTGTGAAGTGACCTAATCTCCACACAACCTTGCTGGAAAGAATAGATTCCAAACCCTCCTTTCGGCACCCCTCCGGCGGGAGAGATGCTCGACTTCAATATTCACTCTAAAATAACATCTCCGTGTCCAAGAGCGCCGGAGCCGTCAGAAAAAACCCAGCGTCTTTTCCCTGTAAACTCACTTCCGCGAGGAAGGCAGTAGAGGGGGCCCTTGCCCCGCAGTGCGGCAGCGACCGCCGCCTCCCGCCTCGTCCCCTCCTCCGCTGACGCGAAATGGGCGGTGCACGCAGGCGGGCGGCTGGAGGGGTTGTCTCCCTCGGCTGGGAAGCGCTCCGAGCCTTCTGAAGTACATACAGCAGCGTCAGGAACTGGGGGAAACCTGGTCCGCTCCACCCGTCCATCCCTCAGCGGCGGCGGGAAGGCCGCGCTCCCGCCCCGGTGCTGCGTCTCCGGGCTGCCCCGCGTCCTTCCCTCTAGCCGGCTTGCTCCGGGGAAGGGCAAGGGGAAGGGGAAGGGAAGGGGAAAGCTCTTCCGCCTCATGCCCAGTGACTAGTACAGGGACATCTGATGTTTTTGATCCATCTACTAAGGCACAGCTTGGTCTTGCATGCTTTTGGAATGGGCAGGTCTCAAAACAAAAATAAGAGATATTCAGTGAGATTGAATTGCCTCTTCTATAGTCAGGAAAATCAGACACAAAGGGTGTTCATGCTCTCAATCCAGTTTGATTTTCAAGAAAAGTAATTTAGAGGGACACGTTTGCATCCATTGTGAGGAACGTGAAATGAGAACTCCTCAGAACACTTTCCCATCAAAGTGTATTGGATGATGCTGATAAAAACTACAGAATGAGTTTGCACTAACAAGGCACCAATTTTTAATCACGCATAGAATTAAAGGATAGGTAGTGAAGAATTGATTTAGCTCTCATCACTAGGATTCATCTTATCTCCAGGCCTAATTCAGCAGCACAGCATTAATGCCAACGGGATAGTGAACAGAAGCATACTAGAGGGAATCTCACTGAAAGACCCTGTCATAAAGTACAATCATGATTAAAGCTATCACTGCAGAAGACTTTGTTTTAACAGCTATTTTTTTCCTGAGGTTTCATGTTCTGTACAGGAATAAAAGAGGGGAGAGTTGTCGTATATAATTCACAGTTATTCCATTTGTGTTTATTAAGCAAGAACTATGCACCTTACTGTAAAAGGCAATCAGTGTCTGATGCAACAGTCTACAATTTAGAGACAAGACAGAAAGGAAAAGAACAGTGAATGGCAACAAAAGATATTTTTATTTCCTTGTGATGCTTATCCTTTCCGTGGGATACTGCCTTGTACAGATGTCTCACTTCTTGGGGTGTTCTGTCTTCAGGTGCAATGTAATACATTATATCTGATTAATCAAATGGGCCACAATTTTCATGTCAACCTGGAAAATAGTTTTTGTAGAAATCCTAAGTGTCTGGACAACATATAGACTGTGAGGGGAAAGAAGGGATAAAAGCACCAGGCTACAAAATCCTATTTTAGTATCTGTTTAGAGGATTTATGCATAAAGAAGATAATAGTTTTCTTTTTTATAACTTTAAAGTAGTAATCTGATTAATTAAATGCTATAATTAGCATACATTTCTCAGCAATTTTTTTCTCTACAGGAAAATTCACAAGAATGATCAAAGTTAAACCCCAAGCTACTGATCTTCACGAAGTATAACTTTTTAAGTATATGGGAAATATCTGTACATGTTTTAAGGAATTTTTTTGTGATTAATTTTGTCATCTTGCACTTCTGGGGATCAGAAAGGTTTTACTGCTTTACCAAACACACAGAGGAGAGACAAAGATCTGGGGTGTGCAGTAATGACTCAGATGGAATTCTTGATCTGTCAGCACTGTCTATCTGTCAGGACAACCTGCTTTGGATAAAAACTGAGAAGGCAGCAGGAATATACGAGATTTTAATGACTGCTGGGAGGTAAAAGTGCATGAAACCGAAGAGAAATCAAGAATTTGAGATGAAAGCTATCTATCTTCACCGCAGTTGTGCAGCAAGTCTATCTCTAGGAAGGCATCACAAGGTAGCATCAAGCTGAATTTATGTAGGACCACCTGGAGCATCAGCCTGCTGAGTCACACAGCATGGATATACCCTTTGAATAGCCCTCATGTGCCCGCCACAAGGAACATAAGCTCCACAGAGATTAAGAGCTGAAACTGCAGCTCAAGAGCCTTCACAGGTCCTTGAGTTGTGCATATTCTCATCTGCCCAAGGTACTGTCAGTTCCCTTTTTCTATGTTTGTCTGCCTTCCTCTCCTTTGGCACAGAGGATCTGGGCAGATGTGGCAGAAGTGGAGTCACAAGGGGGAGGGCCAGCTCATGGAGCAGAAAAGGTGTGCTTCAGGAGGGCCATGCAGCAGATTATGAACCTGGGGGCAGTGAAAAGGGATAGAGAGAAAGAACAGGTAGAATTAAGGAAAAGTCAGAAATATAGAACATTTGCTTACATCTGTGTGACTGTGTGACCTTTTGGCCTCTTCATGTCACTGCATCTATAGGCCTAAAGCCTTGGAGACATTTGATATGCCAATAGGTCAGTGTAGCCAAAAAGCACATAGAAGCTGGGACTCGGAGTAGTACTTATCACCCAGTGATGCTATAAGTGAACAAGTGTCTAGTGACCTTAGCGCTCAAACTTTCACTGAAACCTTTCAGTGCTTCTAATGCTTCCCTGAGTTGGGTAAAGAAGCACTGCTGCTCTGAGGTTTCTGATGAAAGAACAGTGTCAGAGTAGAAACATAACTCTCATAGCCTTGAAACATCACATTAGCAATGTTCCTCCTAACAGGTCTGTGCTCAGTGCTGTACCAGGGTGTCTATTCTTTCACTTCCCCGTGGGACCACACACTCGAGGTGCTCTGTTAGAATGCATATCTACCTGGAAACAGCTAAATCCAGTTTGATACTTAGCATGTAATCAGTATAATTGTGCATTATAGTTTTTGCTTTTCAATAGGCCCTGGTTTTATAATAGGTCCAATAAAAAAAAAAGTTGAATAATAAATGAGCATAAATAGTGTGCAGTATTGACCTGGGATCTGGTCTTTCACAATATCCAGGAAATCCATCCTTTACTGGCTTGCATTATACTGCTAAGATGATGCTGCTGACCTGATACTACTTCCTGTCCATCTTGACTAAAAAGGAAGCATTTGATTTGGAAATAGTACATTTTTTATTTTAAATGGAATAGAAAAAAATTGATTTTAAGCCCTAATTGCATACATGTCAAATAACATGTCACATTTAAAGGCTGTCGTGGGAGCCAACCAGTGTAATTGTATGTGGACAGTGTTATCTAATTTACCCTGGTTGGTATGATTTACTGGTATGTTTTGCTGTGAGTTTCATTATTTAGTTGTTTGATAATCTCTTTTATTTCTGTTGTGATTTATGAGATGGTATTTCTGCTTGTTTTATATCAGCATGTTATTTTGTCAATCAAAATCTCTTTGTGCAACATTGATATAGAAAAAAGATAGTGGAGAACAACCCATAGAGTGTACCTAATGTTTGCTTTAAAGAGATTATTTATGGGGAAATATATCAGAGGAACCAATTTGCAAAATAACATTGGTTGGTTATATGTAAAAAATAAATGCTGCAATCAGCACTCTGTGGATTTGCTTGCATATGTTTTGTGGATCTGTACAGTTGTCTAAATGATTAATGAGGACAAAATGAAATTTCCTTTTTTCCTCTTGAGCTTTTCTACTTTTCTATTCTCTCTCCTGATGGTGGAGTCATATCCTCTGTCTTTGCTGCATCACATTTCCTCCTTACTTTTCTAGGCTTATCTGGGACCAAGCACAGAACTGGTACAGAGCCTGGCTATTGCCTTTCCCTGCTATGCAGGCTACTGCTGCAGGCTGGAGCCGTTTTGAAGCTTTTTGTCTGTTTTGGTATCTTTGTGCCCGAGTCACATCTGATGAAAGAAAAGGGGATGAAATACATTCAACGCTGTGTGTTCAAAGCTGTGTATGCATGCCAAAGGCAAGATGTAGAAATATAAATTAATTACAATCCCTAATATCACCTAGTGAAATTAGAATGCTGGTACTTCATTTGATCTCTTTCTACATGGGTATAAAATTTTACATTCCATAATACATAATTTTACGAACTCTCACCTATCACTTACTGAGTTTTTTATTTATGAAAACCATCAAAAAGCAGGGATTTCCTGAAATGAATATATTTTAGACCCTGTGAAGCACATGGTTTCCTATGGAATCTTCACAAAATACAGCAATGCCAATACTATTACATGAAGTAGAGATCACAATCTGTAAGGGCAGCCAATGCTTAAAAGAAGATTTTGTATCACACATTTACCATTTTATTAGAATCAATTCTGTTAAGACAGACGTCCATTCAGACAATCAACTTAACTCACAAGCAGCTGAATGATGATACATAGTACAGGCAGGCAGCCTTCTTAGGTCACTACAGAGGGCGTAAACATAGTGTTAAATTTGTGCTGATGGGATTTGTACCTGTATGAATTCATGATCCTGTTTCTGGCAACAGCAGAAATCAAACTGGCTTCTCTAGGGACACAAATTCACCCACGATATTAATTTATCTGCTAAAGCATTAAATTTTTGATTATAACCTCAGGTATTTACTATACTATGATTCAGATGTCAGCATGATAGAATCAGGACTTTAGTTGGTTATAAGGAAAAGAAAGAAAGCAACAGTAAAAGTATCTCTATTGACCAGGACCAAATTCATGTGTCTGGAAAAATTCAGGAAGCTGGAGCCTTTTTGTAGATTTCCAAGAGCTTTGGAGGGAATGTAAAATACTTAGTAAAATATTGTATAAGGCATGCTCATACCTTTAATACATCTCACAGATTTGTCAAGGAGAAAAGGTGAATCTATTTTTAGAAACAAACTTTGCCAGAGAAAAGTGAGCATGAGAAACTGCAGTTCCCACCCAAGCTGCGAATTGGTATTTCCAGGTTAAGCAACCAGAAAGCTTGATGGCCTCACTTGGATTTACAGGTTTACATGCTTGCTTTCTCCATCTTCATCTCAGTGTTCACAAGCTCAGTTGATGCTAGGTATTTAACCAAAAGATGACAATTTATTCCCTTGAAACGAGAAAACTTCACAGGTCCAGGTGACTTTAAAATTTACAGTGCAAACTATAGCAAGACAGAAAAAAGAGCTAACATAATTCTTTAGCATTAAATCTGGTGCTAAGAGAAATTAAAGAGTTTCCTTATGTTCATAAGATACCTAGACAATCAAAGAACATTTTCTAAGGAAATGAGAAGAAAAGCATGGTGCTTGTTTAGAGACAGGAAATAAACAGGTATGGTATTTTGTTATCTTTTGGACAAAATGTAAAAATTCAAAAAATTAACTGTGGAGGCAGTGTTCAGAGTGTATATAAACCAAAGGCTTTCCTTTAATCCTTTACTAATCCCTTACTTATCTCTCCTACTGTACATGCATTGTTAACAAAGATACAAATGGAGCAGAGACACGCAGGCACTCTACAGGAGTTAAATTCCAATATTTCAAGTGCAAAATGCAGAATATCCTCCACTGAAGACGACTTTGTACTGACCACAGCATATTTAATTTTTAAGATTTATAAAACTATTTCACAGTAGTTAGTAGCTCAGATGTGTGTATTTCTGGTTTACTGAAATATTAATTATTTTTTATTATTATTGTTGGTAGATATAGGATAATTAAAAAGATAATGTACTAATTGCCTTTGAATTATATCAATTACCCAATCCTCATTATAATTAGGAATAAATAAAAAGAATGTAATTAAATGTCTATATTTTAATGTATATTTTATGAGACAACTTGAGTTAAAATATTTATCTTTTGCTTGAAAAATATTTTAGTGGAAAAAACCAGAAGTTGGTCCCTAAGCAATATTACAGTCCTTTTCTGAAATTTAGTTCAAGATGAAGGTTTGAGGAACTAATATAAATCATTGACAGTGAATGCACTGCTTATAACTGAAGAACAGACTATTCATGTTGATAATGAAACTGAGTGTTCCAGAGACCTCCAAGATTTTTTTAAATGAAACAATGCAACTGGAATTTTCAATCTGCCTTATTTCAGACAATCTGAAAGAGACATGGCAACAGAATTGAAGAACAGTTTTGTTTACCTTAATCTTGGCTTTTGCTTTATTTTGTAAACTCCTTCTATCATTTTGATCTAAAAATTGCAGTGAAGGGGAAAACCTTTGCAGATATGACTTGTATAATCAAGTGTTGTTGACTCCACATACTTTAGTGCATATTTTAATGGCTAAATGTGAAGGATTATCAAGTCATCAAGTATGGAGGTGTCTGTGACTGTATTATTTAATGCTAGATATTTTAATGAAAAATCTACAACACTGTTCATTGTGTTTATGATGATACTGCTGGAGGAGGTATGAAGCAAAGTTACAAATAAAATAAACTGAAAAAAAAACCCAAACCCACAACTCTTTAGAGACTGGATAAATAGTAAGAAGCATGTTTAATACAACTAATTTATAGATGAATGTGGTGCCAAGCCAGAATACATTAACAAGGTAAGGCTGCAGGGTCTCTAGGTAAGATAATATATTGCTTTCATTAAAAAGCAATCTGCATGGACCATATCCACTAACACTGGAAACTCTGCAGCTGTCACCTTTATCAGGGGAACAAGAGCAAGCCACTACATTTTAATCACTGGAGTTTGTCAGGAACGAAAAACAGCCAGCTTCCCACAAATCAACAGACATGTATCCTGATAAGGAGAGTGAATTGGAAAAGGACAGCTACACCCCGCACTACACCACCTATTCTGGAGTGATCAAAGCGCTGTAATTGTAGCAGATAAATCTACTGAATTAGGCTCTGGGATGAAACACCCATCTGAAACACCCGTCTTTTCACAAAACAAATACATGTTTACTTGAGTCATCTATGATACATTTCACTTTTTAGTTTGAATATTCGCAGTAATTCATAAAAGGCGTCAGGAGAGAAAAATAGGATGCTTATGTCCAAAATCCAGCAGCATTTTTTCCAAAATCTCTTCCCTGATCATTATACAGTAATTAATATCTGCACTGCAGTTACTGAACTTATTCTTTTGAATAGCTTTGCCAATAAAAGCAAGCATAATTATTTGGTAATACTCCTGGTCTTTGAATTTGTCATATCTGATACACATGAGGGAAGATACTAATTTTTTATGGTAGATAATTATTCTTCAAAGAGATGGCACTAAGGAATTGAGAGTGCAATGCTTGGGATAAGGAGAACTTGAAGATTCTTGCAGAACACATATTGTAAGTGTCAAACTCTAACCTCTAGTGCAATCATAGTTCTATGATAACTAGGATAGGCAATAACAGCAGATATGACCCCTAGAATGGATAACATAACAAGGATTTCCTGTAATGAGAGAAGTACTAACTATAAAACTGTCGTGGAAAATTATTTTCTCCAAGGGAAATATGAAAATATTTGCTTGTTTGTGAAGTAGTGACTGTAATTTTTTTTTAAGACAGGGAGGAACTACCGGACAAGATTTCTGTTTTTTTACAAATGAGCACAGTAAAAGAAAATTAGATTTTGGGGAGATGTATTTTCTTTTGCAAGAGTTTTGGAGTACTGGTTAAAATCAGTGTAATACAACAGAGAGGTCTTTTAAAAAAGGAGTAATTCTAATACTGTTTATACAAAGCTTGTAGGGAATGAGCTATATCAGCTTCATAGGATATACAGTTCTGAACTTCCCACTAATGTAATAAATTGTCTAGAATTAGCCCATTTCTGTGAACTGGTACAATCCTTTCTGGCAGTCCAGGTGAGAGCACTTAGCTAAACAGCTTAGTACCATTTGTACTGGGAGTTCAGGTTCTTAATCAGCAGCAAGAGGGAAATAAAATTACTATTACCTCACAAGATAACTATGTTAATCTTGAGAAATAAAATGCACCAAGGATCATTACTGTGATCTGTTATTTGCTGCTTATTATATGGTAAATATCTTCTTAGTTGTAGTATTTCAAAACTTTCTAGTATTCAGTAAATATTTCAAATAAATCAATTAAATAAATGTTATTGGAACTGTTCAAGGTAGTTTCATGTATGAGATCCATTCTCCCATTGCTTATTTACTTACAGTTAACAATCATAAAATGTCAAAGCCACATATCTCAGAAATGAATCTGAGTTCGTAACTAGAAAATTTATTGTTAGGCTGAGCTAAGCCTCAGAGAAATTGTCCTGTGGTGTAGTCTCCATAAGGACACACATCTCATCTACAGCAACTAGAAAGGCATGTGGAGGCAGGCACCAACAGATACAGAGAGGTCACCACAGAGACTCAAGAAAGCTCCTGAGCAGTTGTGCAGGACATGCATACAAGCCTCCATCAGAAGCCTTGGACACTGAGAGTCTAATTTCCACTCATAAACCCTTACAAGCACATGAGATCCGTAGCTGTGTGATTGCTTCTCCTAGTGTCCCTTACCAGGCTTACACAATTATGCCAGTGCTATAAATCAGAGTTCACAGGACTGTCCACCATATCTTTTTGCTACTTGTAGGCCTGGCTAGCTATCCAGCATGAGGTGATTATGGCACTCATATGCTAAGCAGGTAGTTAAGCAAACCAGCCCCTGTCACTTTCTCTACTGTGTTTTTGTCCTTGCTAAAAGCTGTGATATCCAAGCATCATGCCCCAGAGTGCATGCACACACAGAGAGATACATGCTGATACAACACTGTTCCTGCATGCCCAGGCACACTGTAGAACAAAACCACAAATACATGATTTTCCCTGGTTTCATTGACATCTCCTTTCCTTTCCTTTCTTTTCCTTTCCTTTCCTTTCCTTTCCTTTCCTTTCCTTTCCTTTCCTTTCCTTTCCTTTC
>JANHFZ010010316.1:0-27584 GCA_027560215.1 Halcyon smyrnensis
CTGTGAGCGGCACCTCTCCAGCTCTCCGGGCAAAGCACAGCACTGGGAGGGCAACCGAACGATCTCAGGCAGACCCAATACACACAAGAAGAATGAAAACATCCTGCTGTTTACCCATGAATCTGCATGAAAGGCAATCAGAATCATAAGGATTTTTCAAGATTATGAATAATCCTGAGCAGTAGAAAAAGTTAGGCTTTCACAGAAGAGCTAAGGAAGATACAATTAATATTTAATAAAGATAAGTCATTTATTATATATAGCTGCTCTGTGAAACTTACTCCACATGCTAAGTGATTTAACAGAGACAGTATAATCATATTATCCTCATAAAATGAACATATCTGAAATAAGAGCTAAACCATCTTAAGTAATAACATGTATCACTTCTGAGCTGAATTGAGCTATAATGGATTAATCACCGAATCATAGAATGGTATTGGTTAGGGTGCATGACAGGGTGAAACGATGGCTGTTCTGCTCTTGGAGAGCCACCACTGAGACAGTGACATGCAGGAACAGTACCTTGTCCTAAGCTTGGTAAGATGTGGTACAGCAGTCTCTGAGAAGAAAGGTACCATCTTGCACAGCCCCACAGGTGACAGGGATTCATGTTTTCTTTTGAGATGGCCCCAGTCTCACACACTTTGTGTCTGGAATATTGATCAAGCCTTCAAGACATGTCTACACACTTGACAGCCCCTTCATGACTTTTGCCGAAGCCCTTGAGCAGGCGTGGAATCTCTGGATGTGGCCCAGGAGGAGCACAGGTGGCTGTGGTCCACGATTCTCTATAACCCTCTCTCCCCATTTGGAGAATTCTCTACAGTCTTCTTCCCTGATACAGAGCTGATACATTTCCTCTCTATGGACACTTGCCAGGAGCCTCCTTTGGTTCTCTCGCACTGTGGAACTCATGTAGCCCCTCTCGTCAAGGCTCAGTTTCCCTTGTAGTGTTTGTCAATCATACCGTGAAAATGCCAAACACAAAAAATGGCCTAAATGTCATTTGACAATTAGATTCCCAATTTTTCTTCAAATCTGCTTTGGTCATTCTTGTGTCCAGAGTCATTTCCGGGATGTTTGGCACTGACGTGAATAATTCCTGTTAGTAAACTGTAAAATCAGCCAGACCACTTTTAATGAAAACAAAGCAAATGGAAAAGATTTCAAGATTATGGTTGTTTGCATTGCTTCTAGTTATAAGCAAAGTGAAAACCAGCAGAAGAGGCTTTATTTTGCAGCTGCAACTATTGTTAAGTAACCATTTTCATCTCCAGCAACAAGTGCTACATCTACACTGCCAAATGAAACAGGCCCAGGAACTGCCTGAATTGCTGATGGTTCAGACTTAGAGCGTGGTCCCTGACACTGTTTTGGTCCACGTCAAATAGACCTCTCTCAGATAACACCTCAGTGTTGTTCAGGGGTAGCATCAGTTGCTAACTGCTCCCAGTATGCTGCCAATTGTTCCCAGTACACTGGGAACATGTTCATGGGTTGGCTCTGCTCATTCTACGTGTTCCCCAGTGCTATCCCAGAAAGCTTTTTACTTTCAAATACTTAGCATGCTGAGGGGCTGCAGTGCAGTTCTCACGTTATTTCATGGAAATTGCACAAAGCCCCCCTTTTCAAAATATTAGCTTTGAACATACGGAGACCCAGGACCTAGTACGTAAGTACTGTGAACACAGCCAGCCTGGCCTACCTAAACAAAGGGCCAAAAAAATGGTCCCCACCCTTATTTTATTGATTAGAATAGGCATTGTAAGGAGAACATCTTGGCAGCAGGAGAAGCGGTTTAGCCGTAGTGAGCTAAGGCTGTATCTGGCAGTAAAAGACTCTCATCATCTATTCCTGATTACTTACATGGCTACTTTAGTTAAGACATCTTGAGCTTTGTTTTCCATTTTTAAAACTGGGCTAATATTTTCAAGGGATGCTTCAAAGAGGCACTGTGAAGCTAAGTTAGCAAACAAGTGTCAAAGATCTTAACAGTATGTTCAAAAGCCCTGAGGAACACTAACAACTCTGCGGGCAGAGTTTTTCTCAGTGGTACTTTAATCAGACCAAATTCCTGCAGCAGAAAGCAGGACAAACAAGAAGACACTGTTCTGATCCTCTTTCACACACGTGAATAATTTTTAAATGATTACTTGCCCAGACAATTAGTTCATTATCCCATCAGTGTGACATCCTAGGACTTTTTATGTTGATAGTGTAAGCAAGGCTGAAAGAATTGATCAGTGCATGCAAACACAAAAAAGAATCAAACCAGTTATGCGCTCTAAAGAGAGGCAGCACTTTTTCAGCATAATAATATTTGACCTTGAGGAGCAGTAGCAGGATCCACCTGCCTATTTCTGGTTCTCCTTGAAAACAGAAAGCTGGACATGAGTGGGTGCTACATATCAGTGGAGAGTGGGGAGCTGGCTGTCACTTTTTCACTGTTGTCCTCCTCGGTCAGTGAAGAGATACAGCCTGAGATGCTCTTTGGGAATGGATACAAGTAGGTTTTCTAGACATGATTGGGATCCAAATGTGAGAGATGGTTTGGTTTTTTTTTTTTCCTTGTAGTACACACAAAGTGGAAGAAAATGCATTAAAATAAGCACAAAACACTGACAGGAGCTAATGTAGTAATGACTGCAAAAAAGCAAAGGTTATGTTAAAATGAATGAAGAGTATCTGTAAATGAACATGCAGGCAGACAGTGAAAATAGCCCCAAATTAATTAAACACATTGTCTATGAATATGACTGAAGTATCACTATAGGAACCATTTGACAAAGCCATGGGGAACAAAGAAATGAACGAATACATTTATCTAATGAATTCTCAAGCATAAGGAGTGAGTGACCAAGAAGCAGGTAAAATTCAGTGTTTCCTGCTTTGTGACAATATATGAATTTAGAGAACATAACTGAAATGTTCACAAGCCCAGATAACAAATTGGCAGCTTAGAGGATAAAGCATAGATAGGTAAAGGCTGAGTAACAGTATCAGTTATGTCCCTGTGACTTCTACTCCTTTCAAAAAGCTCAGTGTAACCACTCTGGTTTCTCCCCTCCTGGGGCAAAGTGGGAAGAAGGTCCTACCTTGCAGATCTGCAGTGCTACATGAAAGGATTGGTAGAGGTGAGGCTGAGCTTTCCACTCCCAACAGTGAAAGAAGCTCTGGGATAGGAGCAGTTACACTGCTTTCTTCCCCTCTAAGTGTACAACTTTCCCCAAACCAGGATCACCACATAGGAAGGATGTCTAAAATGCACATTGAGGACCTCCTCAGAGCAGTAAACCACCGTTACTGAATGCTACATTTAGCCTATATCCAGGGCTAAACTAAAGCAGTTATTTTATCACCCAGTGACCCCTCCCCAGCTGAGAAGAAGAATCAGGAAAAGGAGAGGGAGACCCGTGAATTGAAGTGTTAACAGATTCAACGAAAGACCAAAACTAATATTAATACTAATGCCCACATATACAAAGTCCCAGACAGCCCAGTGAATGCGTGGTAGTCACAATAAATGGGAAAGCAGTCCTCAGGAGAAGAATGACGAGAAAGCAATAGCCACCCTTGAGAGGAGGAGGAGCCCCATCCTTGGTAAACTTCGTCCTTTATAATGAGTATAATGTCTGTGGTATGGGATACACCTGCCAGCTGCCCTGGCTTTTGCCCCTCCCAGCTTAAGCTCCTGGCTGACTCAAAATAGCTAATGGTCTGCATACCATGGCTGGCCTCTGATTCTACCCCAGTGAAACCAGAACAAGTGCTAAAGGCAAGAAAGATGAGAGAGCCAGGGAGGGAGAGGAGGATGCTATTTTCTCCTTGTATTCCCTCTGTCACATGTATCAGGTAGAAAGCAAAGTGGGATCAACCACTTTTAGAGGCTTGCGAGTCTTCAAAAAATGCAGTCAAATGAGTGGAACTCATTCGATGGAAACAACACACCTCTTAAGCAATCATAAGGGTTTGGTCTGCCAGTTATTTATGATCCTATTGGCCTCATTTTTGGAGATGCAGAGGCACATTCTTCTCCCAAAAAAGTTTAAAACAAAAAGGCCAAATCCTACTTAGTGAATTCTCCAGAAAAAAAAGCGCATAGATAGTCAAGAATGAGTAGTACATTATAAAAGCCTTCCAACTTAAGATTTAAAAACTTGGGGCAGAACATCAACTCATGATTTGAGTGAAAAATGATGGAGTCAAGCAGTAAATTTAATAAGTCATAAATATCTTAAGCAGAAGCATTTCAAACTAATCTCAGCAAAATATGAGAGATGATGCAAGAAAGCCATTGAAGAGGAGATGGTAGTAATTATGAGAGAAAATGACACAGTTCTGAACAAGGCCTTTCTTTTTTTCAGCAGTAGGTCAACATGTAGAAGATTAATAAGGATGTGGTGGCATTCAAAAAATCATTACAGATGGTAGCAACAAAATGAAGAAATTTACTTTTTGAGTACCATGGTGTGACCACACTTTCTACTTAGTTATTGGAAGGTGGGGCATATATTGTACCCTAAAAATGCAAGATCCAGAGTAAAACATTATTCTGACAAGAAATATACACCAACACTGTTAATGCTGTTTGTACATTTGCTAATTCATTGCACAAGTTAGAAAGGGAAAAGTCCTTTCTTCCTTTGCTAATACAAAGATCATGTTTCTTGGATGCTTGTCTTAGAAATGAACAAAGTTCAACTCCGTTCATAATATCTAAGCAGATGCTTTTGTTGTTTCTTGTGACTACAAATCCACAAAGACTGCAGCTCGTGCTGAAAAAAACCTGTTCTGCGTTCGTATGACTAAGTCCTTGTTGATTTATCTTCATTCCTGTTTTAGGGTGATCCTGGTGAAGGATTTCCAGGACCTCCTGGACTACCAGGACCCACTGGACCATCTGCTCCTTCTGGAGGATTAGTGAGTATTTGGGGTTCTCTGTCAATAAGCTTGGTTTGCCATAGAGGAATCTGGAACTAAATAGGAAGTTTTCTCTGAGAAAGTAGCCTGACTGCCACAGAGATAAACATGTTTTCTAAAACACTTGTGCAGAAGTGCAAATAAGTATCTGGCTAAAGTGTGTGAGTACTGTAATCTACATAAGCACCCACTATTGACATTTTTAAAAGCCAGTTGATACATGTGCTCTCCTGTTAAAAAAGTTAATATATGGGAGAGCAAGAGACAAAAATTTCCTCAAAAGGGTATTATAAACTTGAATAATTCATTTCCTCCTGCTACTGAACACAGAAATGGTTTGACAGTCACATTTTCTGTCATTAAATACTACAACACATACCAGCATGATGACAGTGTTCATATTGTGAATGCTCAGTAATCAGGCAAAGTTAAAGAGCATCTTTCAGATTCATCTCTCTTCTGCGCTTGGACCTTTCCCAGTGTTTCCATGAGGATACATGTGTACACAGCTGAAGAAGGAATCCAGGCTGAATTTTCGATTCATAATGTGGAAGCTGATTTTACATGTAGACACAGCCCAACACTGACACCAGTGGAAGTCCTGTGGTGGACTTCGAAACAAAACTATCTGTCACACTGAGTATTTTGACCATGTAACAAGACAGTCTGCAACATATTCCAGTGACCAAAATGGATTATATGCTCCCTGGTCTAGGCTCTGCTCAAGTACACTGATATGCTTCTTTAGAATAAAAATAGATTAACGGTGTTACGAAGGGCTGCACTATTTGGCCTCCACTGCCACTGACTTTAAGAGACCAGCAAGGCAGCTCCAGATCACTAGAAGTAGTCCAACAGCTTTTCTCACCCAAAGGCCACTTCTCTAGATGTAGCAGGGAACACCAGGTCCTGCATCACCTTTACTTTCTTCTTGTCTGTGATAGAAAGTTTCAAGACCTTTTATTCTGAAGTGAAATAGTGAAGTCCTAGTGCATCCAGAGAATGCATCCCTGACTCCCGGGCTTTTGAGCTTTAGCTTTGGTACTATTATAACTTCAGGTACTAGTTCTCTGCATACATCAGGCTGTGGTTTACAGAGTATACAGAGCTATGAAACTCATCAAAGGACTTGCAATGGGAACCTGTAGTTAAATTTACTTTTGTATGAGTTTCTATTATTTCATTTTAAATGTGTTGGAACTCGCATGTGTAGCAAAGTCATATGTCAACTGCCAAGCTTGTTTGTTGAACTTCTTGGTTTATTCCTGTTAATTTTTAAAAATTATTTCTGTAAAGTTTTAATAGCAAGTTCTATAATTTCAAAAAAATGGACTGCATTTCACTTTGCTCTATATACTATGCAGACCATTAATGACAGAATTTCCACGAAAAATACTTTATCTTCTTTAGAGGTTTAAAAAAATATATTCAACAATATGTATGCTGAGTTCATGTTGCACTAGAGCTTCCATAGTATGGGAAGTTGGTTTGAAGCTTGAATCTGTGAAATTGTCTTATAGACGAGCACAACTAGATTGTGGTACTGAAAAGAGTGACTAGTTGTTAGGTATACAATTCAGGATATTCTTAATGTTGACTGGTATCCTTCCAAAGTGAAAATCTGTCTGAGATATTCCTTCATCTTCAGTTCATTTGAACAGTCACACAGTATGTGTGTCCTGCAGGATTGTTGTCACTGTACTCGTAGAGCATCTGCAGGTAAATATAGAGCTGAGTCTCTACAAAATAAGGTGGCAGGAAACGCTAGAAACATGATTTAAATGTTGTGGGATTTTTTGTTAGAATTTATTTCATCAGTGACAGTCTGCTGCAAGGATATTATGAAATCTGGAGGGTGGGTGTCAAGTAGAAGGGGCCAGGCTCCTTTCAGTGATGCCCTGTGATAGGACAAGGGGCAATGGCCCACAATGGTTCCACAAAGTGGAACAAAGGAAGTTCCACCTCAACAGGAGGAAAAACTTCTTTCCTGTGAGGGTGACAGAGCCTGGAACAGGCTGCCCAGAGAGGTTGTGGAGTCTCCTTCTCTGGAGACTTTCCAACCCCACCTGGCTCTGTTCCTGTGTGGGCTTCCCTGGGTGACCCTGCTCTGGCAGGGGGTTGGACTCGATGATCTCCAGAAGTTCCTTCCAACCTCTACCACTCTATGATTCTATGATTCTAACTGTATTTGCAATAACTGGCAAATGATATTTTCCCTTGTTATCTTTAGAAGCAGTAGTTTAAAACTGAATTCTCTAATTTCAGAATAGACTGGAGCCTGAAGAATCGGGTTCTGGAGACATTGACAGGGAGACTGAGATTCTAAGAGTAAGTATATATTGATGTTTATTTCTCATTAGCATAATAAAGAACTTTACTCATCCAGACTGTAGGAGGTACATTTCACGATGCAAATTCTGTACATGCTTAATTGACAACACCCAGAAATGTTTTGTAGGGGTTTATTTCAAGCTCTGAAAAGACCCAAGTGTGAGTGAGGAAGTAATACTCATAAGAAAGAAAGAACAAGAGAGAAATAATGTCAAAAGGACTTTTTAAAATGAGAAAATACTTCGAATCTGATTCTGAGAAGAGAGTAAAGAGAAGAGAGGTGGAATGATACTTTATTTGCTTTTTTTTTTTTTTTTAATTTGGGGTACCCATTCTGAAAACTAAGTATGTCTGTATGAAATACTTCACGCTGCAACTTTGGTCCACTATTGGTCCATTTTCATGGTCATTTTGAGCTTCCCTTTATCTTTGCCTTTGTGATGAATTGTAACACTGTCCATCAATGCTGCAGAGAGAGATGCTTTGGCTTAGTGAAAGTTAATAGGATTTTGATGAAGGTGTTCCTGAGTAAGGTTCTCTGAGCTGTGTAACTTGGGAGATCAGACTTCTGTAATTGGGAAGGAGTGTTCATTCCAGGTAAACCTGAGTCGTGGGCTATTGACATACACACACTTGGCCATAGATAAAACTGGGACAGTTAAATCCGTTGCTGCCTTAGATATTGACCTCATCCATCTCCTGAAGGTTTCTGTCTCAGCTTCAGGAAAAGCTTATATGGCTTGTGAATCTACTAAACTACTTAATTTTGCAGATATAATACTGAGGAAATTCAGCCTCAATTTCAGTTCCTTTCAGCAGGCTGTGCTGCAAAATGCAGCTGATTCACAGGCTTTCAGCTGTGCTTGGGATCAGCAGACTCCAGGAACAGAACAGAAGAAGTTGGATGAGGAGTACTGGTTTAACATTTTAGCTCAGTCTGATACTCATAGCATTATGTGTCAACAGCCGCAAGAAAGCTTTGGTCTGGGGACTGAATTGGTGCGTTGGTCTTGTGCTTTCCCTTCAGAAAGAATCAACATTTTTTAAGACACAGAACTCAGATGAGCATAGCTCTGGATTAAGAATGGATGACTGGCTTGTTTTTCTTGCTCTGCTTCTGAGTTGTTGACTGGCAAAGGAGACTTTTGAAGTGGGGATTTTTTTCTACTTATTTTTTTCTGGACCATCTTTTTCGGAGGAGATGCTATCTTTTCTACACATCCTGCACAGATCAATGTGCCTGTTTTGTGAAAAAATACTATCAATTAACTAGAACTTGCTGACAGATCTGGAAATATTTTGCATGTTTTGTTTTGTTCTGGATCCACTTCTTCACCCATTATCTCTAGACAGTCAGACAGATCTACTTTTAACATGTTCTTGTTGAAAATCCAAGTAGAAATCTATAAAATATTGCGGTTGCAGATAGGATGATTGTTCATCTGCAGAACCAGTCAGATATATAATGAACCAGGTGATGTATTACAGTTAAGGACAAACATTAGGAAAATGAGAAGTCAAGTAGCCGAAGATGAAGAGACATAAATGAGAAGACTTTTACTTATCCTTCTGGTTGGTATGAGAGATAATCTTTTACACAGTCCTTAGGATGGAGCATTTCCACCCCTCGATTAGGAGCTGTTCCATCATTAATGTTGCTGCTTTCTGAGGAATGAACTCCCTGGGTGCCTGTCTCCTGTAAACTCCAGATTGCTCTAGCATTCCGAGACTCTGTTTTGCAACACATCTAGTGATATTTTTCATTCTCAGACTGATTTCTGCCTCAAGATTTTTTTTCCCTGTTTCTTCTTTCCTCCAAAGTGTGGAATTCCTTATTCCCAAGTCTCTTCAGGAGGGAATTGCCATCTGCTGAAATTTAGTTATCTTGTCTAATTTAGGAGACTAGCCTATTAGATGCGCTACGTAGTTAACAAGACGGGTGAGTCCATGGAGTGGGTCCCTGCACAAGGTTCTCTTGACTGTACTGAAAATCCAAGATAACCACCTTCCTAAACCATGTATCTGTGAAACTAAAGCAGGTTCTTAATGAAGGAGAAGGGGGATGGAAGCTGAGAGTTTGATGAACAGTCGGTGGGAGCTTTTCCTGTTTCATGTATATACAAATGAACCTGGCTATGGCCATTTCTAACAATGCTGCTGATATATCCAGGGTCTTCCTGGGCCACCAGGCCCCCCAGGAATGCCTGGTCTTTCAGGAAAGCCAGCACCAGATTCAGGTGTAGGACCACCTGGGTCACCAGGGGAAGATGGAGCTTCTGGTGAACCAGGCCCTGAAGTGAGTACCCATTTGTGCACAAACGTTAATGTTGTTTCTGTCTTACAACACTGAGTTCTAAGGATTACAGTCTGCATAATTGTTAATAGTATTGCAGAATATTTTCAATTGAACAGCTTAGATATTATGCACATTTTTTACTGACAAACAAACAAACAATAAAAGCTAGCTAACCAAAATACATTATTCCACAACAAGATGTAGGTTTTGCAGACAGATTCTGGTAAATCTGGACCAGAATAAATAAGAAGTAAGAATGCTTTTACAAAACTGAATAAGGCTAAGGATTATTTTTCTTGTGGTGTTTTCAAGGAAGTTAATTTTGCTAAATGACTTTTATAATCTCCAGGGAATTTTTAGCATAAACTGAATTTTCCTCTTTCAGGAACTCTCTTCCTTCTTTTTGTTCAGCTAGGTAGACGCATTTATTCATGTGGACACGTGAAATATGGTTCTGCTGTAAAAAAGGTTCCTAAAAGTTGGATTGTTATCTGTTTGTTAATAAATCTTCATTAAATTGGTTTTTTCAGTGAAGAAAACCTATTTTTCAGCATTGATCCATTCTCTGAATCCTCTCTGGAACTCTATCTACTAATACAGCTGTCTTAGTTGCAGTATTAGAAACAGTTGTTCTCAGGACTAGATTTGGTCCATACGTTCATGTTACCTTCAAAGTGGGTCACCATTGCTGTACCTGACAAGGTGTAATTAGCAAAATTAAAGAAGTGTATTGGTGCCACATGTTAAAGAGGAGATCTCACTGCATCTCAGCTGTGCTAGGAGGTTTCATTCTTGAGGATAACCAAGTTGGGAGTAATACAAAATCTAAAAGAGATGGTAAATTTTCTGTTTGGCCATGGAGGTGGAAGGCCCCATGTGCAGCATCCTTTGTGCAGAGAGAAATTAAGACCTTGAAAGTCTTTAAAATGCAATGTAAAAAACATGTGAAGGGGAAGCCAATGAAAACCAAGAGCTGGGGGTTTATGTACCCTGTAGGGAAACACTGAGAAGAGCCTCAGTTGTATATGTGATATCTCACTTAGAGCTGCAAAGAAGTATCTCTGTCCAATACCTCAGTGTCCAATCCTGAATGCCAACCCTTTCTGCCAGGAGCTGGGCCTGGCACCAGACCATGGCACTGCACTGGTTTAGTCACATGCTTCACTGTACCTTTTCTCTCGCTTCAAGCATGAACAGAAGTTCTAGAATGTAACCACGAAAAAGGCCTAGTTTTATTATAGAAATGCAGTCCTCGGCCAGGCTTTGCTTCGTTTCAATTAATTACTGTACTTTCTATTTTAACTATTTGAAAGGAAACTATTTCTAGTCATATCTAGTCACTGAATGACTGTATTAAACCTAAAAAAAAAATCACATCCTCTGGGATCTGTGAGAGTATCAAGGATCCTGCAGAGAACTGTCATGAAAATGTTTATTTTGGCAACATTTCTCAGAATCCCAGTATCCTCATAGAGTAATGGCAGGCCTTCTGTCTTCTAATACACACCAGTGCTACTATAATCCTAACCCCAGTGCTCATATATATAAAATTAAAAATAATTTTTCAGTAAAATGAAGATGATTAACATCTTAAGGCTTATTAGCAGAAGCAGTCTGCTTTATGACCAGGCATATTTTCCCATAAAAGAGAATATAAAACAACAACAACACCAACCACCACCAAAAAAACCCCCAAAAACCAACCAAACAAAACCGGTCTTGGATTACTAACAGGAAAGCAAAAATTAAAGACTGAAAAAAAAAGATAAAAGTAATAACCATATTCAGGCAGTCAGTTTCAACAGGAGATACAGTGATCAAAATTGGTATCAACTGCTTTTGATGCTTGAGATTCACGCAAATCCAAAACCCATAAAAACTTGGAGAGTATCTGAAAAATAAGAAATTAAGAGACAGTAACTCCCAATGCATACAGACCTCAGCCTGCCGGGAACGATTCATGAAGTTTGGAAGGTGGAAAATTCCCCCACAACAGCTTAAATACAGTGGGATGGATTGGGGTAGGTTTTTATGATCTAACCAAATAGATGCAGAAGTAAATGCATGTGTGATTCTCTTAAAATAAATATATGAGGTTTGCCTCAATTTCTCTTCCCTTTCCCATCTCTACTGATACAAGAAATCATACTGGCCTTGCTGCATCCATTATTCTCTGCATCTACTGATTGTTATCAGAATGGTGCTCTAAAATAAAAAAAAACCCTGAAATGCTGTCCAGATTTCATCTAACTGCTATACTCCCAACAGTACTTTTTTTTTTTTAACTCCAATCCAGATCAAATTGTATTGATGACTACGACTGCAATTTTAAGAAAATCCATTGGCAAGTCTTGTAAAATACATAATTACCCTAATGTTTTATTTGCTGCATTTGACAAAGTGCAGAGTCACATTAAAAGGTTCTGTATAATATATATATTGTATATATCTTATAAAATGATAATGTAAAAAGAATTCTAAGAAAATGGAGAAATATGTATTGATTCATCTTCTATTTTAAAGATAATGTGTTTCATGTTGTGCAATCTAGGTTTTCACAGGCTAGAATATTAACCACTTGTAGACAGTCATTTTTCTAATGCAACAGAAATCTTTGTTGTCCACTGTCAGGATAATTCCTGGGAAACATATCTATTAAAAAAGTAGAATTTACATGTTAACCAGACACGTCTATTTGGCTACAGGCTACTGAAGGAAAACTCTAGCTCTTAACAGGACAGCATTCATATATGCATTCCCACACTTTCAGATGACCTAATAGACTGAAGCCTTGCTCTTCAAAGATTGCATGCATTTGGATGATCTGGATAAATGAACTGAGATCCATTCACAGCAGAAATTTTTGCATGGGAATCCTCATTCAGTAACACATTGAAATGGTTGTGTAATTAAAGGTCTTCAGTTGTGAAACCTAATATCAGAAGACTAGCTTGAAGTGGTGTGCAGGCTTAAGTCCTTGCTAAATCAACAGATTTCTGCTGTAACATTTCTTCCCACAAGAAATATGTCTTGGAAATGTTTGGGTAAAGGCTTCATTCTGTAATGGGAAATACCACTGCACTAACTGCACCACACTGCATCTAATACTACTGTGATATTGATCTGATTAAACATATCTTTTCGAAACGCTACTTGAAGTTAAATTGCCTCATGGCATTGTATAAGGATTTTTTTCTATGCTAATTTTTTTAAAGGTAGCTCACAAGTGCATGAATACATCCTGAAGTAAATAACAAATCTCCAAGTATTGCTTGCTAGCTAGATAATAAAATCTGTTCCAAACCTGTAAAGGAAATAAGGAATTTTAGAGTAATGAAACTTAAAGTTGCTAAGCAGTATAGGGGAAATAGCCACTAAAATTTAGAATAATTATTGTTGTTAGCCTAACCTCTCTTCTAATCCTCCTCTGTCTATGTAACCATGGCAAAATACAGTATAAAATTGTTTGAAACACACCAAAAATATTTCAGATCTTTTGAATATTAAAAAGAATATGTTAGTCATTCTATCACATACAATGAATCCAAAGGGCAAAAACGGGGGGGGGGAAGTAAAGAAAGCAGGGAAAATGAGGCCTTTGTGACCATTCTGAAAACACCTGAGAAAAATAAAGTGGTTTATCTCCTTCCGCAACCATTTATATTGTTCCCCAAACCCAGAGTGCGTGCCTGTGAAGTTAATTAAGGGCTTTCAGAGACCAATTTTAAAAACATAGGGCATTCAAATGTTCCTGTAACTGCTCACTTTCTTTCATGTACAATTACTGTGGGCTGTACTTCAATATCTGTACTGATTGACTAGCTGACCCTCCCACCCTGACTGCTCAAATGCAGGTTGAGTCACAGATGCAAGACAGGAAATTGGGTGGAGAACTAAACATACATTTTTCAAGACAAAATTGAAATGATGCACAAAAGAAAACAGAAAACCTGGGCTGCTTTCTGACTTTATCAATACCAACATTTACTCAGCTAGCTCTCCTCTCTCCCGGAGGTTGACAATAGTGTGGATGGCTGAAATGCGTGTGAATTTCAACCCCATTGCATCTGTAGTGACGTTGTCAAACCTGCTTGGATAGCACCATTATTTTGCATGTTAACATTATATTTATATTCTGTTGATTTGTATTATTCTTTATTATTTTGTTATTGTTTGATATAGTTTGCTATTAAAGTATATTTAAATTTGGGTTTGATGCAAAGCCAAACTCACAGAAGATAACAAATATAAATGTTAGAACCTAATGGTGTTAGGTGTTACCTGGTGCTACACATTCATCTGTAGTCCAAAATACTCACGTGAATGTGCTAGGAACTGGACTCGCAAGTGGCACCTGCTTTAGATATACTATCATCTACAGGGTCCTCAAGGTCCTCCTGGTCTTGATGGATTGGTGGGCCCACCAGGACATAAGGGAGAAAAGGTAAATTAAACATCTCTCTTGTTCTTTCTTCAGTGGAAAACCTTTGTCAGTTACAGGCTGTAAAAATTTTAAGTAGTTGTCCCTGCGTTGACTGGCTTCAATATTTTTTTTAAAGTGAATCCAGCTGCTAATGGCTTATTAGAACACATCTCAAAAGGCATATTTAGAAATCCAGAATTCTCTCTTGAGTACAGTCTCATTTTTTGCAGCACGCAATATTCAGATTGCATTATGTGTTACTCTGTTGTGATTGGCCAGTAAAAAGACAATCGTGACTGGGCTCATGCAGGTTAAGTCTGTAGGAAAGAAAGAACTCCAGCTAGTCCAGACTGACACAGACTGGGGACATATTCCCTGAAGAAAGCACCTCTGTGGCACATGTGTGTATGTGAGCAACTGGAATTACTTAGTTTGCAGCTGGCTTGCTGCACTGGTTGGCTTCAAGCATGAGCTATGAGTACTATGGACAGTAAATGGGCAGGAGTGGGGAACAGGGAAATGAAAATGATGGGTCATAGAATTCAGCAGACAGATTTTCTTGTGTTCCCATGGAAGCAAAAACTACATATTGCAAAATTGCCACTCTCTTTAAATATCCCCAAATTACAGCATCCATGGTTTTTTTGCACCCCACTTCGAGAAGATTGTGGAGAAGACAGAGGTGGTGAAGCAGAGAGCTATGGACATAGCCAGAGGCCTTGAGTACATGACCAATGAGTACAAGCTGAAGGAGCTCAAACCATTTAATCTGGCAAAAAGGAGAAAAAGTCATGGCCAGCAGACATAAAGATATAACCCTTTAATGAGGGTTAATGAGTCTGCATTTGAAATACTGAATCCATTTTTTTGCACCCCACTTCAAGAAGAATGTGGAAAAGACAGAGGCTACAGGACAATTTCATCTTCTAGTGAGCTTCTACACCATGTTTTAAGCTCAAGAACTTGAAAGTAGATTCCCAACTGTACACTGCAAGCTCACATACTGTAAGGGAAACAAAAAGGCAAGTCCTAAACAGCCAAGATATTGATTGTACTTTAGTTTTTAAATCACAATTGTTAGGTTTTTAATTTCCTCTGGAGACTGAAGGATCTGAGTTGTGATTTCAAAAGCCTGAGGCTGGTGAAACAGCAGCACACATGGGAATGGGCAGCTATCCAGAAAATGCAGTATGTATGTTACAGAGCAGGCATCTGAAACTTGTGTCCATTGTAATCAGGTGTATATATGTTCTCCACAAAGTACAGAAAGAAATCTATCTGATATAAATTGAACCTGAATCATATATTATAGGAAAAGACTGATGTGGAAAGGGAAGTAATTGGAAGAAAAATACAATTTTCAAAAAGAGCATAATCCTCAAAAAAATAAGAACAAAATCTCAAAAGTTGCACCTCACAGAGCCTTTTTTCTGCATTGTGTATATTGATAAAAGTTTAATTAGAAATAAAACACGACATATTTGCA
The DNA here is from genome assembly GCA_027560215.1 of Halcyon smyrnensis. NCBI lineage: Eukaryota > Metazoa > Chordata > Aves > Coraciiformes > Alcedinidae > Halcyon > Halcyon smyrnensis. The sequence goes on from JANHFZ010010316.1 coordinate 15,460, forward strand.
CCTGCTCTGTACAATCCCCAGCATCTTAAGATAATAGGATTCCATCGGATTCTGTGCAATTTGGAAAAGAATTATTTGCATGCTGTAACTTTCTGCCTATTCCATGAACCAGAAGTGGAAAAACCAGTATCTAAGCCTATAAAAGCAAATTGAATATCCTGATTGCTGCAGAGGAGCCTTAAAACCATACTGGACATCATATCCCTTGTTTGTAATGGTGCCCTAGACAACCTGTGTGGGAGCAGTTTCTGCTTCTGCTATATCCCATGAGAGACTTGACATTTAAGTTCAGAAGCATGAGATGTGTCCCACAATGCTTCTTTCTGTGTGCTCCAGACCTTTAAAATCCACAGCAATAATTGAAATACAAGATTGCATCCTGTCTGCACTCCAGACCAGAGCTATTCATTTGTTATCATAACTCTCGAATTAAAGATTGTTTTATTTTTAACTAAGTGGTCTAATATTTCATGTGAAGGACATTATGGCTTCTAATTAAACATAGAAATTTGTGTGTATTTTAATGAAGCAAAAATATCATCAATGCGGTTTTGTTGCCTAATTCTCTTACTGTAAGTAATTAGGATTGGTTTTTATTTACAGGGTGATCGAGGTCTTCCTGGTTCTGTTGGTCCAAAGGTAAAAAAGAAAACAAAACCAATGTCTTTATAGGATAAAAGAATCACTCTAATAAAGCACTTTGCTGAAAAGGGCTGAGAAGTCTGAAAAGATTATTACTGTGAAGCCTAATGAAGTCAGCAAACTTGGCTTCTCAGTTGGCCTCTCTAACAAACATGGCCAGAAGATCAAGGGAGATGTTTCTTTCCTCTACTTGGCTTTCAGGAGAACCTACCTGGGGCACTCTGTTCAGCTCTGGGACCCCCAGCATAAGAAAGATATGGACCTGCTTGAGCAAGTCCAGAGAATGGCCATGAATCATAGAATGATAGGGGTTGGAAGCAACCTCTGGAGATCATCGAGTCCAACCCCCCTGCCAGATCAGGAGCACCCAGGGCAGGCCACACAGGAACAGATCCAGGCAGGTCTTGAAAGTCTCCAGAGAACGAGACTCCACAGCCTCTCTGGGCAGCCTGTTCCACATTCTGTCACTCCCACAGTGGAGAAGTTTTTCCTCATGTTGAGAAGATGATCAGGGGGATGTCCTCTCCCTAGAAGCCTTCAAGACCAGGTTGGATGGGGCTTTGAGCAATCTGATCTAGTGGAATGTGTCCCTGCCCATGGGAGATTGGAACTAGATGATCTTTAAGGTCCCTTCCAACCCAAACCATTCTAAGATTTTATAGTTCTACTTACTTGCACCTACTTACACATGTTCAGTATACTAATAGACTGACCTTTTATTTTAGGGTGATACTGGAGTCACTGGATCAATAGGCCCCAAAGGAGAAGCTGGTGCTGTTGGGTCACCTGGAAAACCTGGACCACCAGGACCACCTGGGCCCCCTGGACCTCCTGGACCCCCAGGACCAACCTACAGTTGGGGATTTGAGGTATTTTGCTACTATGGATTTTTTTCTTGTTATAGATTGACTTCCTTCGGAGGAGGGACAGTGTAATCACCTGTACATTTTACAGCTATTTAAATAACTTAAAGCAATGATCTAACTATATATAGACCAGACAGTATTCATTAAAATTGAACTGAATCTTACATGTCATTTGAGAACCAAGAAGGATCAGGTTAGAGACCACTTATTCAAACTGAACACCCATAAATCCATGGGCCCCAATGGGATTGCACCACAAGAGCTGGGAGAGCTGGCAGATGTTATTGTTAGGCCTCTCTCCAGCATCTCTGAAAGGTCACGGAGAGTTGCCTGAGGACTGGAGGAAGGACGATGTCACTCTAGTCTATAAAAAGGGCAAGAAGAATGACCCAGGAGACTATAGATTGGTTAGTCTCGCCTCCAGTCCTGGAAAAGTGATGGAACAAATCATTCTGGATGTCATCTCAAAACATGTGGAAGAAAAGAAAGTTATTGGGAGAAGTGAACATGGACTCACTGGGGAAAATCATGACTGACCAATGTGATAGCCTTCTGTGATATCATAATTGGATGGTTAGATGAGGAGAGAGCAGTTGATGTCATGTACCTTGATATCAGCAAAGTTTTTTTTAACTGTCTCACAAAATACACTCATTAGGAAACTCATGAGGTGTGGGTTAGATGAGTAGACAGTGAGCTGGATTGAGAACTGGTTGAGTGACAGAGCTCAGAGGGTTATGATCAATGGTGCAGGGTCTAGTTGGTGGCCTGTAATCAGTGGTGTTTCCCAGAAGGCAGTACTGTGTCCAGTCGGATTTAACGCATTCATCAATGACCTAGGTGAAGGGACAGAGTGGACCCTCAGCAAGTTTGCTGATACTCCAAAACTGGGAGGAGTGGCTGACACACCAGAGATGTGCTGCCATCCAGTGTGACCTGGACAAGCTGAAGAGTTGGGCAAAATGGAACTTAATGAGATACAACAAGAGTAAACTTGGGGAGGAGCAACACCATACATCAGTACAGATTAGGGGTAGACCTGCTGGAAAGCAACCCTGAAGAGAAGGATCTTGAAATCCTGGTGGACAATGAGTTAACCATGAGCCAACAATGTGCTCTTGTGGCCAAGAAGGCCAGTGGTCTCAGGGAGTGCATGAAGAGTGTGTCCAGTAGGTCAAGGGAAGTTCTACTCCTCCTCTACTCTGCCTTGGTAAGGCTACATCTGGAATACTGTATCCTGTTCTGGGCTTCCCAGTTCAAGAGACAAAGAGAACTACTGGAGAGAGCCCAGCAGATGGCAACAAAGATGACTGTGGGACAGGAGCATCTCTCTTGCAAGGAAAGGTTGAGAGAACTGGAACTCTTTAGCCTAGAGAATACCGAGAGGAGACCTTATCGATGTCTGTAATATCTGAAGGGTGGGTGCAAGGAGAATGGAGCCAGACTTTTACAGCAGTGCCCAGTGACAGGACAAGGGAAAATAGGCAGAAGCTGGAACACAGGAGGTTCCATCAGACAGAGCCTGGAACAGGCTGCCCAGGGAGGTTGTGGAGTCTCCTTCACTGAAGATATTCCAAACCCACCTAGATGTGATCCTGTGTAATGTGCTCTGGGGAAACCTGCTCTGGTGGGGGGGTTGGACAAGATGATCTCTGGAGGTCTTTTTCAATTCCAACAATGCAGTGATTCTGTGATTCTGTGAACTGCTCATTTAGATGAGCTTTTTGGAGCTTTAAATGGCTTTGCATACAGAAAGACAAAGGGAGCACACTCAGGTTCAAGAACTAGAGCCACTTCATTACATCTTCATGAAGAGAGGTTGACAAATAGCCTACATCAGTATCCACAGGAGTCTTCCCCTTTTTCTTTTCCCATGCATTTTTCATTTCTAATTTATCTGTTCCCTAGTTTTGAGGTGTTTTTGTCATGGGATATAACACATTGTGTAGAGAGCGAGGGCAGTTTCATCAAAGAAGCAAGCCATGTTTGGCCAAAACTACTTGCCATCTGTAGAACTGCTGCAGTAAAGTGGAGTTGTTTAAAAGACACCAGTTTGCTCACACATGTTTCTCCTAATATCTGCATTACCCCTTTTGTATTTCTCTTTTCTTTACTCCAGTGATACTCTGAGTACTCCAAGTACAGAGGTGACCACTAGTGCTTATTTAGAGACATACTCTGATTTCTGATGTCTGACTACATGTTGTTGTACTATATACCCTACTGGTTAATAATCTCACTGATGGCAGTGGAATTCAATGGACATAAACCTCTCCAGTAGCTCACAAGTTCCTACTTGCCAGCACTGCAACAGTTAGCAAGGAACAGCATAAAGTCTAAGGGCACAAACATTGCATTAACCTGGGCACACTATAAAGGCTGATACAGTCTCCCCTGAATAAAGAGGTACTTTCCTCAGAACGATGTAGCCATCCTGGTAAGCCACATCTTCATCCTAGGCCTGATCTGGATTTTAGCCCAGGATAATGACTGTGGCCTTGAGGATCCCTGTTAAGGGATTCTCCACTCTTCCTCATTCACTCTGTTGGAGTAGAAGCTAACTTTGCCTCATTATGCCATCAAAGAGTTCCCCTGCAGGTAAGTACTTAGCACAAAACTGTGTGACTTCTGATACCTAAGTCTCAGAGAAGCAAGATTAGAAGATGAGCAGAGAGTGAAAACTGGAAGTGTCCCTTTTTATGGACTCAGAAGGATCCCAGCTCTAACTGCAGCAACGATATCTTGGCTGGCTTCATCCTGAACTTCATCTAGTCCAAACAGAATTGGCACAATGATCATTTCCCTGAGAGGAATACTACTGTTAACCTGCTTGCTAGTTCTAGCTGATCTTTTGGATGCCCACCGCGGCCATCTGTTAAGGCAGCACTGTGGTCTGCCAGTTAGTTAGGGCAACACTACCTCTTGGTTGCCAGCCTGTTCTTTTGCTGTAAGGGTGTTTGGGCAAAACATTCCTGTTAGCACTTCTTAGCATCTGTCATCAGCTATGTGCAAAAAAACAAATGGCATAGGGTTTGCTGGCACTTGTGTGTGCCAAAAGAACAGTTTGAGCTGCAGAAGGCACCTGATAAACCCATTAAAAACATGCAGATGTCCAAAGCGATGGTGTGTTACACAAAGCAGGCGTAAAGCACTCTCCTAAAGAGAAACAGAGATTGGCACAGTGGAGGTAAGGGAAAGAAGGACCCAGAAACACAGCTTGTGGTTTACCCTAAGAAGCAAGTGTTTGGTTGAACAGGCAAAACAGGGGAAAAAAACCAAACAAAAAACCAAAACACAACAGAAAAATTGCAAAATAAAAGTCTTCAGGCAGAGGTGAAGTTGCATGAAAGAACTTGAGCCAGGCTGATGACTTAATATATCCCTCTTTGGTCCCCAGAAAGAAAGGCCTGATTCCAGCTGTGCACTCCTTCTGCTTCTCCTATTCTTGCTCTCATGGGATTGGTGGAAAAGGACATAAGAATGAGGTTGCCCTTTTTCACTGGAGTCAGATCAGTCGATCTTTTCCATAACTTCAGCATTAAGCTGTCATTCCATAGCATCTTATGCTGGTTTAGTTGATCACCCTTTCTCTTACACCACCTCCAGACCTATGTGCATCAGACCTATGGTAATCTGAGCCATTTCATAGAATCACAGAATCATTTAAGTTGGAAAAGACCTTTAAAATCATCAAGTCCAACCATTAGCTCTACTCCATCACTTCCACCACTAAGCCAGATCCCCAGACACCACATCTAGACGGCTTTTAAACACACCCAGGGATGGTGACTCAGCCACCTCCCTGGGCAGTCAGTCCCAGTGCCTTTCAGTGACAATTTTTTTCCTAATATCCAGTCTAAACCTCCCCTGGTGCAGCTTGAGGCCATTCCCTCTTGTTCTGTCACAAGTTACTTGTGAAAAGTGACCAGCACCTGCCTCTCTACAACATCCTTTCAAGTCATTAACTGGCAGAAAACTAAGTAGGCAAGAAGTATGGGTCCTCTAAATGTGATAAGCTGATACAAATGCTCCTTGTCAAAAAGAGATGTAGATTTTGCTTACCTTCTACTCCTCCTCCCTTCTGCAGCCATTCCTCAGCGCACACTTGGCCATCACATGCATTAACATCCCGTGTTCCATCAATGCTCTACAAAGCAATTTAATTTACTAAAACTTTAGAGAACTATCCCACCCCCAATACAGTAACTTGTTTCCTGACGTTTCAGTGGTTTAAAGTGGCTCACAGAAAAGAGAGAACATTCAACATATGGCCCTGATGAAGGCTCTATGGCTGTGGGCAGGGAAGTGGAGCAAAAAACCCCAAGGTTTTCCCTTTTCAGAAAAAGGAAACAACTGAAGCAGCATCAGCTGCATTTAGAACTGCAGCTAAAAGCAAGTGAAGAGTTTCCTGCTGGCACGGTTCATCCAGATGGTTTGAAGCACAGTCTGACAAGTTCTAGATTAGGCATAAGGCAAGGGATAGGAACATGTGGCTGGGATAGTGGTGCTGGGTGTAAACCAGATAATTATGGCAACCTGCAACTTTATTTCTTTGAATGCTTTGGGACTGGCAGCTCCTGGTTCTGCCATGGATTTGGCATGTTGCAGTCAGAATAACGAGAGCTGGAGGGAAGTTGCAGTCAGAATAGTGAGAGCTGGAGGGAAGTTGCTGCTCTCTGTGTAGTCTCCTTTAAAACTCCTAGAAAATCCTCACAGGAAATATGGGTGCTGTGCTCAAGGTCTTTCACTTCATAGAGAAGTGCCCTTATCACAGTGGAGCCTATCTCCAGAACATCATGCATTGGTCTAATAAGATTAATGAGAAACGATAAAAATATTCGTGTTCAGTATCTTCCCATTTTTTTTACAGGACTGTAGAAAACAAAGCCGTTAAAAAAAAAGAAATTCATAAATTCTGTAGCATTTTTTCTCTTCCACTAGGACATGGAAGGATCAGGTAGCATTGCCCTGTTACGTGAATCTGTAATTCCAGGATCAAGAGGGCCAAAGGTAAGTGGATGTTTTGGGGGAGAGGAGTGTTGTTTATTGGTGGGTTGGGTTGTTTTTGTTCAAGCCCAGAAGTGTCATCCTCTCTGCTTTTTGGAAACTCAGAGCCCCAGTCAGCTGTAGATTTGGAGTCACTGCACTGCACTTGGTTCAGTTGGAGTCATTCTAATGACTCGATAACAACTGTGTCCTCCAAAGAATCAGAATGGGATTTCTCTGATGCCTGATGACTTTTAGATTCTGCTCTGGTATATTTTTGACAGATTAAAAGAAGAAATGGGGTTCTTGTATTATCTAGTGCTCTATTTCTTGGTTTTAATTTTTTATTTTCTAATAGATGCCGTTCTTGCATATGAAGCTGACTTACATATGCTAATGACAGTGCAATGTTGTAGTTTGACAAGCAAATGTCCATAACCTGAAATACCACTTAAAAAAAAAAAATGTTCCTATGGAATCAATGTCCCAGAAGAAGGGATGCCTTTTCCTCCATCACTGTGTCTCAGGAGATTTTCGCTAGTGTGGGCCACTTTAAAACACCAAGCAGGGAAATGGGAATACAATGAATCAACACTTACCAGATCATTTGGATTTATCTTCATTCTTATCAATAACATCAGAACTGCAGCCTGTGATGCCTCCCCCAAAGCAGGCAATTATCCCGTGTGCCTCCTCCCAGAGCTGCTGGCATTGTTCAGTTTGGTCTCCAGAAGCCCTGCCCCTGTGCTCACTCCAAAAGAAACATTCAAACTTTCAAAGTATAGCTTTGAAAAAAAGAGTCTTCTTGCCCAAGTTTGGAGAAAGTGCTCCTGCCGCTGACCTTGGGTTATGGTAGATGCCAGATTGGATCCTAGGCAACAGTACACTCTCACTAAACATGGCAAACCCTGCAGTGGAATACATCAGAAAGAGCACTGCCAACAGATAGAGTTGTAGTTACTATAGCCCTTTACTCAGGGCTAGTGAGGCTGCACTGAGACACTGAATCAAATTTTTTGTACCCCACTTCAAAAAGGATGTGGAGAAGACAGAGAAAGTCAAGCAGATGGCAGGGGATGTTGGGTACGTGACAATGAGAAAGAGGCTGAATGAGCTCAACAGGTTTAGTCTGGCAAAAAGTAGACAAAAGCATGATCTAAGAGCTGCTTACAAGTCTTTGAGAGGCAGTTGCAAATATGATGAAGACAAACTATTCCTTGTAGTGGCAGATGGTGCAACAAGGGACAGTGGTCATATTTTGTAGCTTGAGATGTTCAGGTTAAACCTTAGGAGAAAAGTGTTCGCTGGGAGGTTGGTGCAGAACCAGGGTAATCTGCCCAGGGAGATTGTGGAAGCTCCATTCTTGGGAATTTTCAAGGCTTTTCTGGACATGCTGGACATGAATGACCTGATCTAGAGCTGGTGATGGTTCTACTTCCATTGGCTGACTGGATTAGATGGCCTCCAGAGGCCCTATACAACACTGTTTCTATGACCCCATGAATCATCGTAAATGAACTGAACACTGGAGACACGAGGGAGTTTGAGAAGCTCTTTACTGTGCTGGTTGAAAGTACTAGTAATTGTGAGTCACTGAAGTTAGAGCTGATTCATTTCAGTATCTAAGAGACCTTTGCCCCCTTATATCTTTCCCTAGATACTAAAATAGTGCCACAAAAACTAGTTACAAGAATGGAATTCATTACCTTGAACAATCTATCATCCAGAGTTAGATATCCAAACCAGTGCCCAAACTGCCCATCCTGACTTGCCTAAATGGCAGCCTTAGTCTCAGTTTTGCTTTTAAAACCGGCATTGTTTCCAAGTCACTCAGCTATAAACACTGAAAAAAAATTTCTTATTGAAGCTGAGCAAAATCCTGGAATTTTGTTTTCCTGTTGCTGCTTAGTCACTCCACAACGATTGAGTCAGTAGAGAAGGCACATAAGGTCTTTCCTGTTTATATACTTTCCTGTTACATGCTTTTTGGTACTGCACGAAAGCATCATGAGCCACTTCCACCCTATGACAGCTCCAGAGGTTCGTGACTGTGAGTGAGAGTGTCTGCTGCTAAGAGTGCTGTAACTCAAAGCAGCTGCTAGGAAATAAATTACATTTATTTGCACTATATTTCTACGTGTTTAATTGTTTATATAGCTTTTATGAGAAAGTGATAGGTATGTTTTGAAGTAGAGGTATTAAATTTACTTTGTCTACAGGCTCAGCTAACATTTCCAGGGTTTCTATTCTCTTTCTTCCACAGATCAGTGTAAAATTTTGTTGGTGTTTGGTTTATTAGTGTCTTGTCTTCATATTCCAGATAAAAACAACTTTGTTGAATCACTTCATTGAATTTTTTTTTCCCACTCAACTTTCTAAAATGATCAATAATTAATTTTCTTCTTTTTACCATCAAAGAGTCATAATTGTACTTTACAACCGATGTCACCGTATAGACAAAAGAGAGTAATTTACATCCCCAAATGTTTAGATCAAGCTACATTCAAACTTAGCAAGAGAATGTCATGTTGCCTCTAAACTGGTAACATATCTTAATTTTATCCAGGGAGGCAAATTCAAAAACTATCTATAGTATGCAGTGAAAAGATTGAAGTTGTCTTTGTAAGAAAAAAATTCTTTAGATCCTTGCATTATAATATAGAGCAAGGCAGTATTTATTAGAATAACAAATCTAAAACAACGCTTACATTTTACTGCTCTCTGCTGATACTACTGGTCTCCAACATTGTTTTCATAAGAGTTGTGGTTATGAATTGGAGTTTTTTCTGAGAAAATTTATTAAGAAATGATATGTGGATTTACCATTAAATTCAGTGTAATTTTATAGGGTTCTGCGGGAAGATATGGACAGCGTGGGCCGTTAGGAACAAAGGTACCCTGTGTAATAAGAAACACTTGAAACTAACCTATTTTGCTTTGGCTTTTTATTTTTTATTTCTCTATTCCCAGCATTTGCCTTAACAAACCAGCTTTTGTTTTAATATTTATATACTGACTAAGTATGGGACAAATTTTGTTCCCATTTACACTGGGTATCCACCCAGAATGTGTATTAATAGAATTATTTCACATTCACATCAGAACAGTGAGTAAATACCATCTGGGTTGTTACATTCCGAGGCACTCGGTGCAACATGGCATTCCTGTTTAATTTTTTTAGGACATTTGGCAGTTTCTCTTTATTGCTCATTTATACATCATTCTGGTTCCCAAGAGGTTAGATGTATGCTCTTGAAAGAGAAACCTGCAGGAAGAGACCTTCTGGCATGATCCCGGAGAGTGATAGTTGCTGGGGGGAAGAGGGAAATGTTATTACTACTTTGCCTTGGTTTTAATTTGAGCTTGGTAGTGACTGAATTTCTTCATTTTCATGCTGCTATTGGTTAAAATTTGGAAAAAAACAGAAAGATTAAAAAACAGAAGAACAACAAAAAAAGAGGCAGATTTGCAGAATGTGGCCTTAGAAAGAGGGATTTTCTAGGGGGAGGCCACCACCCTCCTTGTTAAAATTTACACCTGAACACATGCAGCACCATCATTTTCTACCCAGAAAGCACCTGGACAGCAATAACTGTGCATCTGTATTGCAGAACGACAGCAGTCAAAGATCTGGCCAGTCCTCTCTCTTAGAGTTTATAGAGCTCAGCTTATAGGGCTGAAGAAAAGTGCCTCCATTGGGTACTACTCCTGTTAATGCTGGAGAACAATATTACTTACCAGTGAAAAAATCAACTGTTTGCACAGCACGTGTTGTGGGAATGCAAAGGCTGGAACAGATGTGCTCTCACATAACCCCGTTCTATGGAGATTAGTAGGTGCTGAGTCTCCATGCTGAAAGTACATGTTTTGTTTAAAACTTCTTTTCTACCCTTAACCAGAAATTTTATTCCTAAAAATCCTCCATCCCTGGAAAGGTGATGGAACAAGTCATCCTAGATGTCATCTCAAAATGTGGAAGAAAAGAAACTTTTTGGGAGAGGTCAACATGGATTCAGCAGGGGGGAATCACGGTTAACCAATCTGATAGCCTTCTGTGATGAGCATCTCATTCTGGAGATCAAATCTCAGCACATGAAAGAAAAGAAGGTTATCAACAGTAGCCACCATGGATTCACTAAAGGGAAGTCATGTGTGACTAATATGATAGCCTGCTATGATGGTGTGATGAATGGGTAGATGTTTGTTGTCTACCTTGACTTCAGCAGAGCTTTTGATACTGTCTCCCATAACATCCTCTTGAGGAAGCTCAGGAAACGTGGGTTAGAAGAGCAGACAGTGAGATGGGTTGAGAACTGTCTGAAGAACAGAGCTCAGAAGATTGTGATCAGTGGTGCAGAGTCCCATAGCTGGCAACCTGTAAGTCGTGGTGTTCCCCAGGGGTCAGTGCTGGGTCCAGTCTTATTCAACATCTTCATCAGTGACCTGGATGAAGGCACAGAGTGGACCCTCAGCACGATTGCTTATGATACGAAACTGGGAGGAGTGGCTGACACACTGGGAGGCTGTGCTGACATCCAGCCAGATCTGGACAGGCTGGAGAGCTGAGCAAAGGGGAACCTCATGAAGTTTAACAAGGAAAAGTGTAGAGTCTGACACCAGGGGAGGAACAACACCATGTACCGGTACAGGTGAGGGGTAGACCCACTGGAAAGCAGCCCCATGGAGAGGGCTGGTGTCCTGGTGACAGTAAGTTCTCCATGGAACAGCAATGGGCCCTTCTGGCCAGGAAGGCCAATGGTCTCCTGGGGTGTATAAAGAAGAGTGTGGCCAGCAGATCGAGGGAGGTTCTCCTCCCCCTCTACTCTGCACTAGTGAGACCACATCTGGAGTGTTGTGTCCAGTTCTGGGCTCCCCAGTTCAAGAGACACAGGGAACTACTGGAGAGAGTCCAGATGATTGCGGACTAGACGATCTCTCTTATGAAGAAAGGTTGAGGAAACTGGGACTATTTAACCTGGAGAAGAGAAGACTGAGAGGAAACCTTATCAATGTCTATAAATAATTAAAGAGTAGGTGCAAGGAAAATGAAGCCAGACTCCTTTCAGTGGTGCCCAGTGACAGGACAAGGGGCAACAGGTACAAGCTGGTACACAGGAGGTTCCATTAAAATATGAGGAAAAACTTGTTTCCTGTGAGGGTGACAGAGCCTGGAACAGGCTGCCATGGGATGTTGTGGAGTCTCCTTCTCTGGAGATACTCCAGACCCACCTGGATGGGATCCAGTGTAATGTGCTCTGGGCAAACCTGCTCTGGTCAGGGTTGGACTAGATGATCTCTGCGCAGCCCGGTCCCACCGCACACCGAAACCTGGCGGAGCAGAGGCCCTCGGCCTGCGCGGCCTGACACGGGGTCGCTGCGAATCCCACCCTCAGCCCGTTCCTGCCCATCTGCCCCTCACACCCTGTCCCTTCTGTGCTGCTCTCCAACACCAACCCCAAGTTTCCGTCTGTATCTGTGCTGCTTTGGGCCACCCCCGGCCGACTTGAATGTCTTTTGCAGGCGTAGCTGGCAGATCGCAGTGCAGGGCTCACTGGAAAGAAACAGTGGAAATTAAAAAATCAATTTAAAAATAATAATAATAGTAATAATTAAACCAAATATCATATAAAT
>JANHFZ010010318.1:0-14546 GCA_027560215.1 Halcyon smyrnensis
GCGCTCACTTCTCTCCCCAACTTTCCGCCCTCCGGCCCCAGCGGGCCCCGCTCCCCCGGCGCAGAGGGGCGGCGAGGGGAGGGCAGGGGGTGCCGCAGCCCCAACTCCCCCCGGCCGCCTCCGCCCTCCCCTCCCCGCGGCGCCAGCCCTTACACCCAGTCCCGCGGCCGAGGCGGCTCCTGTCAACAGACATTGCCACCATCAGCTGATCCGGGATGGGCAGGGCCAGGCCTGCTATTGGCGGCGGCCATCGACAACGCACCGGGAGGAGAGGCGGGCCTTCCGGCGCCCACCATCGAGCTACACCAGCTAGAGCGACGCCTTTTCCGGCGAGGCCGCGGCGCGCAGCTGTACATAGGGAAAAGAAGGGCGATAGCGAGGCCTGGGCAAGGAGACGCCTCGGCAGACATCTTGGCTATGGGCTGACTCGCGAGAGGGACAAGGCGCTCGCCGCCATATTTGTTGCGGGCGAATCGAGCGGCTCACAACGGGCGGTGTGTGCCGGCAACCGGCTGAGCTCGCTTAATCGGCCACGGGAGTTACTAGTCTGCCGCGAGCGGATAAATAAAACACATTTGCTGTTCCAGGGACATGCTCTAGAAAGAAGGATGCCCCCGAGGCAGGCTCAGTGCCTGCTGGTGGGGATTCACATCCGGAGGTGGCAGCCCCAGTTTTTATCGGGAGGCTCTTACAAACCAAACCCCGCAGCTGTCGGGGACCGGGGCAAGCACTGGAGCCTTCTGCACCTTAAGAATCGTCACTTTGCTCTTTGTTGCCCCACCAACCACCACATTGCAATGTCCTCTTCTACAGTAGTTGGAAACTGGCTAAAAAAGAAGACCCAAACCAGCAACAAAACCCCCCGAAAAAAACCCCCATCAAGTGGAAGATGTCATGAGTTCCCAGCAGGGCCTCTGATCTCAGCTCCACCGCACCAACCCCGCCTGTTGCAGGGCTATTGTGCTCACCCTCCTTTCCCCAGCCCTCATCTTTACCTTCTCCATCTCGCTGGGAGCCACCTCAGAGAGCTAAAAATGACCAAAACCAAATCACACCTCCCTCGCTTACCTCCTGCTCCTGCCCTAGGCTGGTCTGAAGTCCCGTGGGGCTCTCGCCATCACACACTCCATGCTGCCCTCACCACTGGCCTCGGATGGTCGCCCCTTGCGCCTGCCCGCTCGCCTGGGCCCGGCAGGTTTCCAACCACCAGCCGCCTTTCCTCTGCCAGAGGCATCCAAATGGCTGGAGCTTCTTCCTCACAGTCTGCTGAATCACAGAATCATAGAATCATTAGAATCACAGGATCATTAGAATCATAGAATCAGGCATCAGCCTTTCTCCCCCTGAGCTGACCCTCAAAGGATTGCACAGCCCAACCCAAATCACCAAACATAACTAGACGCCCCAAAGACTATTGAGAAGACCTTTACCTGAAATTTGGTTTTGTTTTCACTTTCCCCCTTTGTGTAAAACATTATCACTACTACCCACTTGTTTCTCTATATTAATTTCTTTTCCTGGTTCATAATCATTTTAGGCCAATTAGCACCCCATATGAAGTGGCTTCTTAGGCAAATGAGTTGTAGACCTTTTGCACAATATCAGTAGCAACCTCCTAGTTGTGAACTCCTTTATCACGCTCATCTGAAGGACTCAAACAGTTTTGTGCTCATCAAGACAGAGGAGGAAGAACCTGAGCTATCCTGGGTTACCTTCTTAAATTAGTCATACAGATGCAGTGAACCTCTTTTTTTTCCCTTTACTCAAATGATTTCAAAGTTTGGATTAAGTCAGAAAGCATGGAAACAGAAAGAAAATACTGAAAACAAAACAATTTGCAATTCTTGGCTTTGATATTCCTACCTGGTTCACAGGCTTGAGCTCTCAGATTTTGCTTTTATCTTAACTCTTCCTGAAAACCCTGTAGATCCCCTTGGCCATGTGAATCTCACGGCAATACCAGCCTGTGCAAGAGCACTGCACAGGACTACTGATGCAACCAAAATTATTCAAATACAGAAGTGTTTTGGATCTGCAGTTTTAACTGATAGCTAACACACAGTATTGCTTCACAGCTCCCAGTTGCATGGGCCCTGCCAGGAGAAAATGTAAGCACACATGTAAGTCAAAATTCATGCACGCATTTAAGAGCTATGCGTTATTGACCTTAGTCTGTAACTCTTCCCATAGTATTAACACCACCAAAAAATGGTTCTTTGAGTCCTGACTGTCTGCATTCCTCCAAAAGGATTTGTCTGTAAAATACCCTGCTTACTTTCAGCTTCATCCTTACTGAGGACTGGAGCTTTTTATACATTCAAAGAGAGGCACATCAAGTAGAAGTTACAATCACTCAAAAGCATCGTCATGGCGCTTCATTTTTATTACTGCTCACAGTGCCTAGTAATTGTTATCTCTGAGTGGCAGAGGAAAATACCAGCACATGGGAGATGCAACTAAAAGCCCAACAACCAAATCTTTTGTGTAAACCGTAGCATTAGCTGAGGGAGGAAGTTGTTTTGTTATATTGTGGCATTGAGAAAACATATTTTCCAAATATCCCTGCCAAGAGATCCCTCTGCAATCACATCAAGGAATTACTGCACCTCGGTGATAGCACAGTGCAAGCAAACGATTGGTGCAGCTCTCTCAGCCCTCCCATAGTATCCATGTAGAAAGACAGCAAGTGAAACATACAGCTAGCTTAACGAGTCCTATGTGGATAGGAGACTCAATTAAAATTAAATTATACAACAAATTAGGTTTTAAATGCTGCTCTGCTTAGCCAGCCAGACAAATAATAATTAGAGATGTACTGATCTGCTGCTGTGTGCAGTTGAACACCGGACTGTTGTAACTGCTTTCAGTGTGCACTGATGACTCTTCCCTCCCAGCTCAGGGTAGTTTTATATGACATTCCAAGTAAGCCATCTCTCAACAGGCCCATTTTGTACTTGTCACCCTCCTGAGCTGGGCAGAATGGACAGGATCTTTTTCTAGAGTCCGACTTTCCCATCTGTTCCATCAATTAATGTTTCTTTAGCAATACAACTCCCCTTCTTTCTTTCTAGAACCTAGGTTGTTCTAGATGGAAGTAGTTTTCAGGCTCTGAATTGCATAGGTATACAAACATTAGATTCAGAAGAAAAAGAAGCTACAAATATTGTTTCCTTTTTCCCCTACCAATAGAGGTACGCATAGCAGCGGTTTTAAAATGCTCTGCAGTGCATTGATGGAGACAAGCCAAAAACTGCCACCTTTTTTACTGGTTCTAGCAAAAGAAATTCAAAAGAACAACATAGAAATCATTCCAACTGAAAAGGACCTGAAGTTAACTACTCAACTCCTACTGTAAAATATCAAATGTATTTGTAATGCATTAGTGTCTGGAGTTCTCTATCACGCTCTGATAGATAACATTCGGAAAGACCGATGCTGTTTAATTTTCTCTGCACTTTTTTTCACCTCTGGTGAAAGTAATATTACATTCTTAACATCAGATCTGGCATATGCAACATGGAAAACATCTTTCATGATTAAACTAATAATCATGTGTTCTGCATGGAAAATATTTAATGATCATCCTAAGCCATCAAGAGTAATGTTATTATACGGCCATGTTCAGTTGTGGTTTCCTACTGCTGGCTGCTTTACTGTGGGTAAGGAAAACCAACTTTGTCATGCAAAAGAAAACATACCAAACACAGCCTTTTAGTTGAGCATTTTTCCAAATGCTGATGGTCCAGGCCTACAGATATTCTGTGTTCCTGCCACGCTGTAAATAAGAATGCACTATTAACATTAAGGGTTCTCTGAGTCAGGCAGGCATATTTCTTCCTTATTATGTGGTAGAGAAAGGAAGACAGCCAGGGACATCACATGAGAAGGGAACAGGAAAAGGATCATTTATGTCCTTTTTCTTATGCTGTTTATCCAGGCATCCATTACTGACCACTGCTAGTGTTTGGGAAATGTAATCTAGGGGAAACTAGCATGGCAGTTCCTGTGTGTGACTCTCTCTCTCCTTATTAGTTCACTGCAAAGCCTTTGAATTACCAATGAGTTCCAAGGCTAAGCAGCTATGAGTTTATGTCAAAAGGAAGGACTTCCTGGGAAATTCAGAGGACAGCCCAGGAAAACAAACAAAACCTACACACCAAAATCATGCATGTAGGAGCTAAGGAAACAATGCAGATCCATGGAAGAAGGTCCTTTCAGCAGGGACCACAATTGAGCTTTGTTGCTGGAGCAGAAGGAGTGATGAAGAGCCTGCTCTGTGCCCAGCTGACAAAAATAACACAATCATTGTTCACACTTCACAGATTAACTTCACTGGATGCAGCACTGATAGACAACATTCCCAGTTCTATTTGAAATCTCTTTGTAAATGCAGCCAGCTATTTCCCAAAGAGAGCCAACAAACAATAATTAAAAACCTTGCTGACACTTCTTTTTAGAAATCACTAACATCCAATTATTTTGTTACATTCAACTAGAATTTTAAACCTGCGTAAATACACATTTTGGCATTATTTACATCCTTTTTTTTTTTTGCAGCCTGGAGGGACAAAGCAGTTTAAATTTTTGGCTTTGGCATTTTTCAGTTTCTGAGTTTTGTTTTGTAAATCCAGGCACGGCCCTACAGTAAGGTCTTCCTTTATTTGACCTGGCATGAGCCCACCCTAGCCATGAGACTAAGGATGGATATTCTTATGTATCTGAGACCAGCTTCAAGCAGACCCCTTTACTGGTTCCTCTTGTCATTTATAGGTGACATTTTGAGTTTTCTTTTTGATCATTTAATTCATGACATTAGAGAAATTCTCCAGCACTTCTCCAGTCACAATCTTAGACTGACATGTTTAGTCCGAGAAGGGGAAAAAAAAAAGCATGCATTATCTCAGGATGAAAAATTGCCTACAGCAAAATTACATGAATATTTCTGCAAAGCCTCCCTCTGCATAGATAATTGGGAAAATTTACAGTCTAGTTCAAGAATCGATTGCATCAAAGGGTGTTTCGAAAAATATTTCCTTCCTTCAAGTGTTTTCAAACATATTTCCTCCAGGGGGTGCCAAATTAACACCGCTGGAAAGTAAAAAATGTATAAATTATCCATACCAAGGACGTAACAACTGTCCATACTGTACATTTCAGTGTACCGTGTGAGTGATGTGCCCCTCCAGCCGGAGCCAAAGGCAGCAGTGTTCAGAGTGAAATTTCTCAGCTGTTCCCTTCTGAGTCTCTCTTGATGTCAGAAACAGTGCTCTGACTGGTCCTACAATTAATGTCATGCACATTCTCTGCCAAGTTCAGATAGGACACATCCTTTGGAAAAGAGCTTTAAGAGTGACTGAGTGGAGAATTACAGCCATCTCAGCCTTTGAAAGAGAGAGACCTTGGGGAGGGAAGAAGTTACAACTGCAGTGACAGCTGTACGTAGCTTCAACAGCTTATGAATAAGGGCAGAGACCTGGACATAAGAACTAAAATGACACAGAAAAGCTGAAGAAAAGATGGTCAGGACTGTCATTAGGTTTTCTACAGGTCTGCAGGGAATGTCAGCCCCAAGTAGGATGTCTGTAAATGTCATTATAGCACAGGAGAAGTTTTACTGGCTCAGAAAATAGAGGTCTATCACTTAGAGCAGAAACCTTGATTTGAACAAGTGACCACTTTGCTCTTAGGGAAGTCCATTTACTACATGAGAAAAATCGATCTTATCACTGTTTCCAGACAAAGGAGCAAGAGAAAAAGAAAATTGTTGAGAAGTAATATAATAATATATATACACCTTTTCCACATTTCACTGCTCACATTTTTCTCTTATCTACACAGCTGTTAAAATAATCACACAGTCCAGCTATTCTGTATTCTTCACCCCCTGCATTAGAAATATTACTGAAAGAGTGCCTGGTTATCTTCTACTTGACAGTAAAATCTCTGCTGGATAATTATTTAAGTAGAAAACTATAAGAATCCAATAGTAAATGACAAAAATCCCTAATGTATACTTACTTTGTCCTCTCATTTAAAAAATGCAAGCCTGCTTTTCTTACTTTGAGATTAGCAACAAAAGCCAACGTTAACAGTGAAAACCAGCATAATTAATCCGTAACATCATATAATTGTGGAATGAAAAAAATATTATATTAATCCATTATTAGGGCAAGCTCAAATCCGGGACTGTCAATTAGCACTGTACTGAGATACAGAAGAGATGCTCATTATTCAAAAAAATCCTCACTGAATTCTCAGTTGCATATACCAGTGGAGCACCACTGCAGCCACTGACAGGTAGCTTTGCATCAGCTGAAAATATGATCACTTGTCTAGACCAGGCAAACCTTTGAATTGCTGTGGGTGGGAGCACAAGGAATTAATAAACCACAACCTTGAGCTGTAGCAATGGGCTTTGGCCGGAAGGTTTTCCTAGTCTTCCTCATGGAGAGTAGGTGTTGAAAGTTTTCAGCCCCTTTGGGGGAAGGAGAGCACATTTTGGTGGAGTTCAGGGGGAAGCAGCTCACCCATCCAAGTACTGTGCCTTGTAGAACCCCTCTCAGATGAACATCTTTGTAATAGGCTGTATGTTTGCTATACAACAACCCCTGGAAACACTGTCCCTGGTACAAGGGGGACAAATCCCTTTGCAAGCTGAATATGCAGAAAATGAATTTAGAGGCAGAAAAGGTAACCCAAGGAAATGGGAATGACAGGCTAAGAACAGTTCCTCCTCCCAGGCTGGTGGGGTAGGTCTTTAAATCATAGGCTGATAGAGCAGCAGACTAAGCAATGTACAGCCAAGATGTTTAATGAGATTTATTTTATTTTCCATATTGCACAGTGTACTCATCTGTAAATTGACTGGGGTAGGCAGTGAAACAGAGATGAGTAGATAAGAGTTAGATATCACCTGCGGTACATACCTGCAAGTCTAGTCATCGTCTTTTTAAGTGATAGCATGCTCTAAATTGCATCATCTTCAGTCTAGACACCAGGATTAATGGAATATTTTATCTTGTTCCTTGCTTTCTCTCAGTGCCGTGTTCTAGAGACATCTTGTTATCACATTGTTATTTTTATTTTGCATTCGTTTGGAGATGCAGGCTTGCCCACTAACCTGGTTTACACTGAATTGCTGCCTGAGAAGGGGAAGACTCTGTCTTCTACATCCTGTACAAAACCAAAAAGTCCCATAACATCTTGTCTGGCTTATTATTGTCAGGAAGTCAGATCTGTCAACCCTGGGGGATGGGGCAGCATGTTTTATTTTTTTATGTGATTTATTAAAAATCCCTGCTGTGGATATTAAGAGGAAATCGTCCATAATTCAGGAGCAGTAGTTCTGATGGACAGTGCGATGGAAGGTTTCATATTAAAGCCTTAGGAGGCCAAAAAGAAAATTGAAAATCTGGAAGTATCTGCTGATGGGCACTACACTTTCATTACAAAGAACACCAAGCTCTATAAACCTCTTGGCAGGAGGGATAAGAGTAGAATCAAAACAATGACCTTGAGATCAGTCTCAGGCTAGTGAACAGTAGGTTTACAACATATGTCAAGTAAAGGAGAGGAAAGGGACATTCAAGTCAGATGCCATCTTCAACTTGGACCTCATTCTGGGTCCTCCTGGTCAAAAAATTGTCCACATTTATAGTTTCTTCCTATACAACAAAGCAGATATATAAACTTTTCTCTCCAACCATGCAGCTGGAACTCTTAACTAGGTTCTCCTCACTTTGCATCTCCACTGCCGCATTTTTCTCTCCTCTGTTTTTGTGATTTGATGTCTTACCTCATTCTTTTTCCTAGCCAGTGCCCTGCTTTGACCAGATCACTTTCTATTTACATTCCTTCTTTGATTCACCATTCTCTGTTGCAGCAAGGGAAAAAACCATTTAATTAATTTCCAAGACCCATTTTGTCCTATGCCCATCCAGCCTATCTTCTTAAATTCACTTGTAGGAGTCAGAGCTCACCTCTGATTAGCCACATTGCTGGTCTGTGTAATTTCTTTGTTACATTTTCTGACAAGTACAATACGGTTTTTTCTCCCCAAACTGCCATTCCCCCATTATAGGAATGTTCTGTAACAGCTATGGAAGTAAGTTAATCATCATCCTTCAAAGCATTTTTTTTTTCTTTGTGATATCTACAAAAGCACCTAGCACCAGGTGACTAGATGGCATGCCAAGATCACAGGCTAATACACTAACTTTATCTTCTCTTATTGTTTGCTTGTACTCTTCCATCTGCCTATCCCTGATGCTCACTTGTTATCTCATGTCATGTGCTTGGCTTGGGTGATCTTTGTTATGTAAGACCCTTTTCCTATTTCACACATGTGCTGAACACCATATAGTAGAGACCTGGTCAATACAGGGACTATAGAATTGCAAATAATTAACACTAGTCTTTCCTCACATCTAAGCTGATGGATGTTGTCCTCCTCCAGTTTACCACCAGCAGTGAAGAGTGGGAGAAGGTGCAGTACTCTGCTCTTGTATAAATAGTGGGGCTAGAAAGGTGAAGGAGCTCAGCCTACTGCAGTAAGGATGGTGTTGCTTACTGATAGCAGTCTCTCAGCCAGGAGAAAGGATTTGATGGGTTCTGAAGAAGTACCAGTTCTCATGGTATGGTGCATAAAACAATGCAGGGAGAAAGTTGATTTATACATGGACTTTATTCTACATTTCCTCTTAAGCATCATCTTGATCTCAAGAAATTATTTTGTAGACCCTTATTTGGGCTAGTCTTAGAAAAGCCAAAAGGCATATATCATTTGACAGCTAAAGCGCTGGAGGCAACCAGTTATGATTTATGGGGGTGTTGGAACACCCACAGCTCAGCATCCAAAGCCCCTGAGACAGCAGGACAACGTGGGTGTTGTTGCACCATCACCATGTATTTTTTCATAAGTGAACACTGGTTGCTTAAATACCCTGCATTCACTTTTGATGGACTGTAAAGTACTGAAAGTCATAATATCTACAAACCATTGGCCTTGATGTTACTCATTTTATGACGTTCTCATCTTTTACAGCAGTATATATGTGGAGGAGTAACGGTTCAAGAGCTCACCTAAATCACTGGTCTCTGGTTTATGGCCTGCAGAGCCTGGCCAGCCCCTGGAAAACTTCTAAAGAGTCTGCAAAAAGTGATTGAGAAAAAGCAAATTCATATGTGCCAGACAGCAATCTACATATGTGAAATTCCTAAAGGAGCCTGCACTACTGCTGGAAAATTTTGTAGGGGTCCACAAATCAAAGAAGTTGAAAAATCCACTGACCTAAATCATCTGCAACAGCAAATGGCCTAGAACTGCAGCAATATGAGAACTTGGCGCTAAGAAACAGCATGACAGCAAAGCAGCACAAAATCTCTGCAGCTTCTCACGGATGTAAATGGAAGCAAGTAGGACAGACACGTCTGTTTAGCTTTTGTAAGTATTCGTTCAGGGATTAGTGTTAAAACAGACTCAGAGAATAAAAACGGCAGCCCATCTCAATGCTAACTAAAGTAATCTTGACTATAGATTACTGCACATAACAAATCTGGAGATAGAAGTCTTCCTTGTACAGATGGGTCATTTCAAAGCCTGAACTTCCACTAACATTAAAAAAAGAAAGAAAAAAGCCAAATAAAAAAACCCGCACAAAAAAGACGGACAAAGACAATCTCTATTAAGGCATCATGTAGTTATTTTGGTAGATTCTCTGGAAATAAGCTTGTTTCTGTGCTAATTTTTCTTCTGGCAGAACCAATTCATTTTTGGCCTTTACAAGCTGGTCTTTTATATTTGATTCAAAATTGGATTTGGGCCTCTGGGGATATCTGATGTCAGCCTTCCTAATGTAGTGTCAACATGAAGACACAAAGAGATAAAAAGTCAGTTTCACTTAGAGTTTCTCTTTTCCAGGGTTTAATCTGGATTTTTCACTCTTTCACTTTTGCACTCTGGATCTCTGCATCTTCATGTCTTGAGTCACATTAAGTGGGAGGGCAAGAGTGTGCTTAGCCAGCCTCCTTGGTTTATGGGCAGGGTCAGTAACGCAGCTGGAACACATACTTATACTTCATGATATCACCTCATAAAACGATCACATAGCAGACAAATTGTAAGTGCATATTTGAAAAGCAGAAACTCTGGGGTCAGGGTGACGTAGACTGGAGGAAGGGTAAGTGTAGGCTACAGTGAGAAATAACTAGACTCACTTTGCTGAAGTAAATGGTCAAACATTAGCATTTCAATAGAAGAGGTCAAACCATTTGATCCAATACGGGATGTGGTATCCTGCAGACCAAGCTCATACAACCCATAACATCTGCCCTCTGTACCTGTGCTTTTTAAATATGACATCCAAACTGTGGGTTACTCCCCACAAAGACTTACAGCACCCCTCCTGCTTCCCTCCCTGGCCCATGGCGCAGCCTGTGCTTGTCTGGAACGTATGAGCTAACCAACTAAAAATGGGATGCAAAGGAAAAAGAGCAGGAACACAGAATCTCTCAAAGGTATTAGGGAAAACAGCACATAGTCACACAGCTCAGGGCTTTCATAATACACACAGAGGAAGACTGAATTATGATTCCTTGGACAACCTTAGTTCTGGCCTTTCCTGACACATATATAACTTTGTGACAATCAAGACTGTGTCATTCCTTAGGGCAATAATGCACATTATTTATTAGACTACAAATTGGTAATTCTCTCAACCAAAACAAGCACGAACAAAGCGTTTTCTGCTTTTGCCTGTGAGAGGATTTAAGTTTATGTTCTCTTGCAGAGGATAACTGGTAAGAAGAAGAGATAAGTACTTCGCTTAAGTGACACAGCCTGTGTGTAGAGCTAACTTAGGGCATAGCACCTGTGCAAATAACATGACAGTGAATACACCAAGTAGGATAAATTAATAATTATATATAACTCTCATAAAATGAGGATTTCCTATTTGGGCAGATGCATACACTGTTTTCTTGGAACTGGTAAAATGCTATGACTAAATAAATAAATAAACAATGATAAAAATCTACGTTTCCCAGTCTGCAGCACTTTCATGTTGCAAATACCTACAGACTCAAGCTCTTGCTCCCACCACCACTGCATAGCAGAGAGTGGAGCTGCTTTGTGCTCTGCCTTACTCCTGTCTTGCTTAGCATGTCAGATTTCACAAAGGCACTAGAGAAGGTGTTTTGTTCCAGGTCTTGTACATGGCAATTGAGACAGGATTTTATGCCACAGGTAGAACATAACCTTTCTGCTATATTGCCTATCTTCTTAAAAAGATAAGGAAAATCCTCTTGTTCAGATGAGCTGCACAGCTGCTCGCTCCATTTTGCAGAAGACTTATGTATTTTCCTTCATGCTGTTTCTGCTTTGCTTATGCCTATGCCTAATTTAACACTATTCCACTGTTTAACACTAATTCTACTATTTTCTCGGCAATCACTGCCCAACAGCATGACCTCACATCAGTTTAGCAGCCTACACCAGCCACAATCATGTTGAATATCAGTTGGATTCAGCTGGGTCTTTCTGCATTGTAGGAAGAGCAGGCAGGCATTTGAATGCAGTTTCTGGGTGTTGGTCTGGATATCCAGATCAATCCCTTGCCAGAAAGAGAAAAAGCAGCATCACATTTTTCATAATGCTTTTCTTCAATGACATTTCCTTTCTTCCATTAAGCAAATGTCCAGGGGAGATAAATGAATTGCTTTGTATATCTAGAGGATCTTTGAAATCCTTAATCCAAGTGGAGTGTGCAAGAATGAGAAAAATAACAGGGAGCTGAATGGAGGAAGGAGATTTAAACACACAAACTCTCAGATTGAAAAAAAAAAAAAGTAAAATAAAAAACCAAGAGATAGAAAATGGAGGTATGGCATAAGAAAATAACTGAGACACAGGGATATTCCAAAATAATGCAGCTGCTAGAGAAGAAAAAACCCCAACCCAGCACAAAAGAACCTCATGCAGTAAAGGGGGAGCTGATGTTCAGCAATGCTTAGAAATTTTAATACTGATGTGTAAAATTAAACCATGACAGCAGAACAGGCTTATCTGCAAGCGTCACGTTACTTCCCTTGGGATCACTACCTTCCCACTGGTGCTTCTGTCATCTTCTCCCCCCCGCAATCTCACTTGACCTGAATTCTCATGACTTGACTTCATAATCCCCTCGTTTCCACTGTACGCACACAAAAGATTATTGTATAAAAGCGAATTCCCAGGGCCTTGGGCTTTGCTTTCCATTTAGTTAAAGAATTATCCTACAGTAGTTTAGGTGCTGGGAAACTTGTCCTGTAGATTATTGCCTACAGGGCAAATGCTGAGAAGGTTGCTAACGACAGAACAGATGTTCAGTGGCTTATGAGCCTTGCTGAATGTAAATACCTTCAGCACAGTGCTTGTCAATAAGGCTCTGCCTGAGAATCGCAAACCTTATGGAGAAAACTTGTCCCCAGTGTAAATGCATGGGCTTAGGCAGAAGTACACTGTGTAAGAAGCTGGTCCTTGATCTGCATCAGAAAGACAGAGTTTAAAACCTTGTACAGAAATTAAGACTAAATGTCATGAAAAGCTAATATTTTTAACCAAATCCTTGCCTCTTTCCAAGAGAAAAATGTAGCTTAGCAGCCAAAATGCTCTTCCAGTCCCCTGAACATGTGCAAACTTTCAGCTACAAACCCAGTGTTTCCTCCCCATCACCTGGTGGGTGACCTTCAGAGTATGTATGTTTGAGTGAGGGCTGAGGAGCTGATTACAATCAGTTGGTGCTTCTGAGTGGCTTTTTCTTTATGAGATCTCTTGACAGAAGACCAAGATGTGCAAGGAGGACACTCAGCCTCAAGCTTTGCCCCTTCTAGCCACCCTTCCTGCGGCAAGAGCAGGCTGACTTTTCTCTGCACTTCATCTTTGCCAAAGCAAAGCTCAGTTGTACTTACTCTGTTGGAAAGCCACAAGCTCTTGCTGGTCATAGCTTGCCACTTCACTCTTGAGGTTTAATACTGCACTCTGCCATCAAGTTGCTTGGTGTAGTTTTTAGGATCTACTAATGAATCCTTCCAGCTGAGTGTGCCAGCTTGCTGCATCTTTGCTAAGTGGTGCTCAAAGTTCCCACTTACAGCCTGAGAAGGGAAGTGAGCACAGCCTCTCTTCTATCAATAAGCCCATGAAACCATGAAGGGGCTAGTTTTTTTTCCTGTGAGTCCTTTGTTACAGGGGCATAACCACGGTCTGAAAAACAAACAAACTCCACCATGTACAACACTTAATTGAAAAGACTGGCTGGTGAGGTGAAACTTGGGAGACCTGGGTCAGCTACTGAACTGCTTTATGCTGTGGAGCAAATCGCTTTGCTTGCTCACTCCTGTGTCCCACCCCAATCAGACTGCCAGCTCTGCATGGCAAGACTGAGTTTCATTAAGCATGTTTACTCCAGTGAGCACAGTGAAGCCCTTGTCTTACCTGAGGCTTTTAGGTATTCTTGTAGCACACAGAATAACAACACTTAACATTTCTATCTCTTATGGTGGGAAATCCCAAGAAAAATATTTAGTACCTGCCTTTCTTTGTGTGTCTAAAAGTGCTTGGCATGAAAAGATGCCACAGAAAATACTGTAATTACAATCTATTCTTTTGGAGGTAGACATTTACTACTGTAATGTGATCACCTCTGGGTGGAAAGCAGCAGCTGTCCCAGACCGCACAGGAACAGCAGCGTGCTGCCAGGACTGACATGCAGCATCTGCAGCAGGAACGCGGGCAGGATCCGACCTGCTCAGCCTTGCTCCTTCCCCTTGCCCTCTCCCCTCAGGCAAACCACAGCTGGCAGAGCTGCGCTACCCCGGCTGGATCCTGGCCAAGGACAATAGGGTTCACGTACTGATTCTCACTGGAATCGTCACGGTTTGTTAATACCTGACCAAAGCCCTTTGCGGCGTCACAAGGCTCCTGCGGGCACTAGGCCTGTGCCTCCCAGCCCTGCTCAGCACCTGCAGCAGAGCAGGGCCACCCGGCCAGGCTGAGGGCTGGGAGGTATAGCAGCGTATAAACCTCTATGGAAATAGAGCAATATTAGATACTTCAGTCGCTGATGAACCTTACTTTAGCCGCACGGTTTCTAGGATGTCGTCGTTAGCAGCTGTAACGGCTCGAGCTCAAGCCAAGATTCTGCCCCTCTACTCTGCTCTGGTGAGACCTCACCTGGAGTACTGCGTCCAGCTCTGCAGCCCTCAACACAGCAAGGACATTGACCTGGTGGAACGTGTCCAGAGGGGACCACAAAGATGATCAGAGGGCTGGAACACCTTTCCTATGAGGACAGGCTGAGGGAGCTGGGGTTGTTCAACCTGAGGAAGAGAAGGTGCCGGGGTGACCTGATAGCAACCCTCCAGTACCTGAAGGGGCTACAGGAAGGCTGGAGAGGGGCTGGTTACAAGGGCCTGTAGTGAAAGGACGAGGGGTAGAGGGTGTAAATTAGAGAAGAGTAGATTTAGATTGGACATCAGGAAGAAGTTCTTTACATTGAGGGTGGTAGAGCAGT
>JANHFZ010010319.1:0-11320 GCA_027560215.1 Halcyon smyrnensis
GACCGGGGGGGGGTGGGGAGAGGGGGGTCCCACCACATGGTGACCACGGCACGAGGAGCAATCTCGCTGCGGCGAGCGGGACGCTCACAGCCGGCGCCGGAGGAGTTAAGTTGCCCGGCGTGGGGAAGCCACCTCCATCCTCCAAAATACAATCGACCAGGAAATAAACAGGAGCTTGTGTTTGTTTCAGTTCACAAGTGAAAAATAAAAGGATTTCCTGCGGGCTGGGGTGCCCGGGGTCCCGCAGCCCGGCCACCGAGCCGCCCGCCGCCCCGCGACCATTGTTCGCCCCAGCTCTGCCATGGGGGACATTGTTCCCTCAAAATGTCCCATCAGATAAAGGAGCTGAACCCGGCTCCCTGGGCTGTGCTGGCGATGAGGATTCCATGGCCACTAGCACCAGCGAGAGCAAGCCCGTGGGTTTCATCCAGACTTTGAGAGCCCCGGGTCCTGCAGACACCCTGTGCCGGCAGCAGTGTGGGGGTCACATCCTGTCTTCTGCCCCAGGAGGGGGGTGACTGGCAGGCAGCGATGCCCCCGAAGGTTTGAGGGTGACCACCAGCACATCCCCCAGCCTCAAGTGGGGCTGTAGCTGTGGGTTGGACCCAGACCTGGGGGTCTGAGCAAACAAGGGGTGTGGGGAGGTCTGGGGGTGGCACGACGAGACTTCGCACCCTCTCAAAGAAGGTTTCTGTCTTCCTCTTTTTATCAGCCGAATCTCACTGAAGCAGTAAAACCTCACGTTTCCTACTGTTTAATGATACTTGCTGACTGTAATGTCACAACAACTGTACCGGATGAGTGGCAAGAAAATAAATGCTAGAAAAATAACCCTGCGTGGAGGCACGTGGGAGTGCTGAGCCCTGACAGGGCTCCCAGCTGGCAACAAACTCTCGCTGATTCTGATGCTGATGCTGATGCTCCTGGAAAGAGGTGGTGAGGCAAAGAGAAACCTTTCTGCAGCCTCCAGCCAGCCCATGGCTGGGCAGGGGGGCACCTCTGGGGTTTTTGCAGGGCTGCTGGTGGTGCTGGTGGTGCTGGTGCTGGTGGCAGTGGGCTGCACACCTCGGTGTGAATTGCCGGTCAGGCTGCAGCACGCTTCACGGCCGGCTGATTGATGTGTTAAGAGCATCTGAAAGTGAGTGAGAGTTTGCATCTCAGGTCATTCCCCACCTGCTGACCCTGAAGCAGGGTGAGACCGCTGCCAGGGACGCATCTGGGGTCAGTAAGAACACCCCGAGCCCAGGCAGGAGGCATTTTGGTAGGAAAAATAGTAAGAAGGAAAAGAAAAATAACGTAGGGACAGCCGGCAGCTGCCGCTCTCGGGAGCAGCCTGGCCATGCTGGTTGAGAAGAGGTCTGGGGTTGGCACGATGGGTCTGAGCTCCTCCCCCCTTGCCTTAAAAACCTCGAGTGGGCTGGACTCGGGGCTCAGCCCACCCAAGAGCCGGCTCTGGGGCACAGAGTGAGATTTGGGGAGGGTAAAAAGGCTGGGCCCTCGCAGAGGGTCTCTGGCCATGGCTGTCCTTGCCACAGCTGGTGCTGGTCACCAGCATCACCTTCCCTTCGCACTGGGAAAGTGAACCTGCACGAAGAGCCTCCTTTTATTTCATTTTGAGCCTGGACCATCCACACACTGGTGGCCTTACGGTGTCTTCAAGGTCTGCAAATCACAGACATCTTCAGTGCCTCCATTACCCCACTAGTAAATCACAGCACGGACGAGCAACCAGCTCCTGTTGTTGGGTGACCTTGACCCTGCAGCTCCCTTGGGGTAACAGAGCAGCTCTGCATGCTGTGGGACATGACCCCATCCCCTGCCCCAACTGCTGGGGTCAACACACCTTGCTGGGCTCCAGCGGGAGCTGGGGTGGTCTGGGACACTCAGCCGACCTGTCTCTGGCTCCTCGGGTCGCACCCATGGAATCTGTGCTCATGGTACCACAGGAGAGCTGCTTCCACCTCACTGAAACCCAGCCTGCTCGGCAGAAACACTGGCAGTGATGCAGCTTGTGATGCTTACACTGGTTTTGTGCTGGGAGTGTCAACAGGCATCTAGAAAAGTTGGAAACCATCTTCTGGCAGCAGCTCCCCGGGGTGAGGGAACAACCGTGCTCGCGAGGGACTCAGGTCTGCAGCCAGCACAGACCACCACACTCGCTGTGTCCTGGCCCTTGGGGTGTCCCCGGTCCCAGCAGCATCACCAGGGTGGGGGGGGACATCAGGGGCAGGATGACCATGGTGGCTCCGGTGACTTGCTGGGAGCTGCGAACACTTCCCGTGAGCTGGCCCCGGGTGAAGAACTAACCGCAGGCAGAGGCGAAGGCAGTGAGTGTCTCGGGCAGAGGAAATATAGTTCATAACTTCTTTTTTTTTCCTTCGGTCTGATCCCCAGCCCTGTCTGTTTGTAGTCTTGCCTTTGCTTTGTTTATTTTGTTTTTGGTTTTTTCCTCTGCTGTGTTTTTTTAACCAGCGTTTGATGGCAACCTCCCAACCACACGTTCAGGCTGCTGAAAGCGCTTCATTTTGCTGTGGCCGGGGCAGCAGCTTTCATTGATGGTTCGAATCACCAGGCAGCCTCCGGGTTGGAAAAAGGCTACAATGCTACAACACTCAGAGCTTTTTCAGAGCAAAACTTGCCAAAAAGGGTTTGAAAAAAAAAAATGTGTGTTTTTAGAAAAATTATTATTGTTGTTATTATCATTATTTATTTTATTTTTCATTTATTTATGTTTTTATCATGGGTGGTTTTCTGCTGTTTGGGGGTTTTTTTTATATATATATATAAAAAAATTATCTTTTTTAAAATTTTGGCAACTCTAAACTAAACCCACTATGGGTCAGCATCACATCTCGGCTGAAGGGAGGGTGGCTCTGCAGCTCCCACCAACTCACAGGCCCCTCCAGTTTCCAACTCGCTAAACCACGTGCCAAACCCAGTGCCTGGTGTGGCATTTTCGGGGGGATTTGCTTTGCAGATGTGACAAATTGTCACGGTGGGGCTGACGGTGCAGCGAACACCATGGTCTGACCAGAGCTCTAGGCTGCAAACTGCTGCGTTTGGGTCTGGCTGATTCATTTTCAGGCGTTTCCCCTTCCTCACATTTCAGGGGGGGTTTGTTGGTTTCCCAGCAAAGCTCAAACTGGAAAGGCAAAACGTCACTGGGGTGGTGGCCAGGCAATGAGACCCCACCCCAACCCTTTCTGGCGCTCCTGCCCCCCGATGCTCATCCGTCACTCGCTGCTGCTCCTTCTTGGTGGCTTGATCTGGGGACGCCACAAGCTTATGGGAGGTGGCAGGGTCTATGGTCTCGCTGTCCTCTTGCTCCTGTTTCAGTCCCTGGGGGTGTCTGGGCAAGAGCTGTCGAGCCCATGAGCTGTGTCCTGTGTCAGGACATCAGGGGCATGGGGAGGGGGACGGTGGCCATCCCAGCTGCTCTTCGCAGGCAGGTGAGAGATTTCGCACCCACTGGCAAAGTGGGGCCTCCGAGGGGCATTAAAAATACCCACCGAGGTGTCACCTCTGGGAATGCTCATCTCAGGAGCTGGAGCAGCCCCACTCCCCTGCTCGGCCCCTGCATCCCGTGGGACCCCAGCTCAGGGGTGGGAATGTGTCATCCCCCCGGGGTCACCGGTGCAGACGGAGGGGGGAACAGCCCTGCTCTGAGCAGAGAGGCGGAACTGAAACCTGCCCCGTAATGGCACAGAAACCCTGCCACCAGAATTGCCACCAGCGCTGCCACCAGCCCGCCTGGCCCTCACCCTTCCCACACTTGGTTGGGTTCCTAGAAAACCAGTTCCCAGAAAGTCCCAGATCTTGGATTTTGCCCAGTGCAGCTTTGCAAACAAATCCAGGAATGATAATAGCGAAGCGCTCGGCTCCGCTTTGTGTCCTTTTCTGTTATTTTTCTTGCATGCTGCAGCTTTTCACCCACAGCCCCTCTGACCACTGAGCAGGAGCAGTAAGAAAGGTCTACAGATTGGGGCTCCTCACTGCAGAGGAGCACTGAAGAGAGGTTGAGCCTCTGATCCTGCCCTCCCAGAGATGCTGCCTCATCCCTGGCTGTGTCCCGTGGGGCTGGGACAGCTGTGCTGGCCCAGGAGCCCAGCAGCCCATCACCTGGGCCTCAAGCCTGCTGGTCCCATCCCACCAGGGCCATGCTGCCAGGTGAGGACATACTTAAAGACAAGGAAAAGGAGAAGCGGCTCCAGCTGTGCCTTAGCTTATCACACAGATAAGGCAAGAAACTCGCAGGACAAACGCGGGGGAGCAGGGGCAGAGGAAGCGAGGGGCATCCCCATGGGAAAGCACATACATGTTCAGGCAGCGAGAACAGAAGTGCTCATTACTCATGAAAAAAAAAAACCAAAAAAACACAAACCCACAGAAGTTCTTTTCAGGCATCGGCTTCCAGTAACAAAGCCAGATTGATGGAAAAAAAAAAGTGCTTTTATTTTTCATTCGCCAATGGAGAAGCTAAAAAAGGGATGCAAAGAATAACTGGGGGAATGTAAAGAGTCAGCTGAGGGAGCTGGGTCCCAGGGGTGTTCAGACAATGCCTCCTGCCCTCGGGCTTTTAATTATTGTGCTCAGGAAATCAAACAAGTGTGCTATTATTTATTCGGAGGAGGCATCGGTTTCCGTGTGTTTTACAGGGGTTTGCCTGGGCAGCCCATGGGCACAGAGGGATGATTTTTCTGCTGAGGTCACTTATTGCATGAGGAGGGACCAGCCAAACCGCTCTTGGGTTGGCACCGGACAGGGGGTGAGTGCGAGAGGAGCCATGACCACCCCCCCCGTCCCCAAGTTCCTCAGGCAGGTGGCACTGCCCGTTTCGGGGTGCTGAGGGTTGAGCAGAGCCACCCCCAGTCCCAGTGCAGCCCCGTTTCCCAGTGGCTCAGTCACTGATGGTGGTTGGCCATGGACCGTGGGGTCTGAGCGGATGGTCCCCAGCCCACTGCCATAACCCAGTATCTGGCGGGTGGGCACTGGGTGTATGCCAGAGAGTCTTCCCCTCGCCGTCCCCTCCTGCTCCCCATCCTCCCTTCCTCCCCACTCCCCCTCCTCCCGCCCTGCCGAGCCCCGAAAGGAGCCCTTGGTATGTTGTGTGAGTTGCAGCTCAAGTGAGTTTTATTCAGCTCCACTAACCTTGGCAGACAGACCCCAGGGAAAGGGACAAAAGGACAATTGTTTGCAGCAATTTTGCCCTCAATTGGTTTCCCCATCAGCTTGCAGAGCAGCAGAGCCAGCCAGGCACTGCCTGACTAACAGCATTAAATTCAACTCGTGCTGCTGTGAGCTGGGGTGTGGGGGTGTGGAGGAAATCAAACTTTTGGGGGCCACTTCTTTCCACGCGCAAAATCCAAAATCGAAGTAGGGATAAGGGGACAAGATGAGGTGTCCCTGTGGCCCTGCTCGCTGGGCAGGCTGGGGGATGGCAGCTGGGGTGCTGGTGGCTCCCATGCCAGGCACAGCGTCGTGCCCAGCCGTGCCACGGGCACCCCCCGCCTGGAGCACGCTGCCCTCGGCGGGGCCGGCTGCCCGCCCAGCACCGGGCGTGCCGAGCTGCTCGTGCTCCAGCTGGAGCCGTCCCAGAGCTGGGGCATCGAGCCGGGCACTGCTCACGCCGGTGTGACCGCCATCACCACGTCCTCGTCCTGCGCCGGGCTGGCTGCAGTGGTGGTTCTGTGTGGACCCCAAACAGGCGGCGTCTGCGCTCCAAAGAGTCACTGATGGGAGGTCGAGCCTGGCAGAGACCCTTCCTGGTCTCCAGACAGTCTTTCTAAAGCTTTGGCTATGGAAAGGCCGTTGGGGTAATTTAAGCCGACTTCCAGCACGCCTACAGCTCGCCACCCCCCCCCCCACCCCGAGCCTCCTCATGGCCGGGGAAGTCGCTTGAGCAACGGGCTTATCTCTGCCAAAGATGCTCAGTTTTAACCATAGGCACCCCAGAGGAGGGAGGGTTTGAGATGTCTTTCTCTACTGCTCATCCTCCCCACCAGTTCCAGGGTGAACCTTCTCTGATCTCTCCCTGCTGCCACTGTGCCTGGCTGGGTCTTGGCCCCTCAGGGTGCCCATGGAAGCAGGAATGCTCGCTGTGCCCCAGCACGAAGCTCTCCTGGGAGCAGCCCGGCTGTTAGGAGCAGGGCATCACCTCACATTGCCCAGTGAATGCGAGCCCAGCCAGCTGTGTGGCAGAGACCAGCTAAACCATTCACCACTGTGCCCAAGACCATGCCAGTAAAGTCAGCCCAGGGTCAGAACCGCAGCTGCCTGGCTGCCCCACTGACACACTCCCCCCAGGGAGAGTGACTTCCCTGGGGTGAGGAGGGGGGGGCTGCCTGGGAAGAGGGGTCTTTGTTAGCCTCCAAACCCCTGGTGTTCATGCTGTGCCCAGGAGGGTTCCACTGGCCGTGCCCCTTGGGCTCTCCCACCAGAGCTCTGGCTCCACAGTGCTGGGGGGACACTGGCGACAGCTGGCCAGGGGTTGGCTGGGTTTGGGCATGTCTCCCCTCCACCCTGGGACTGCGGTTGCTGTAAAGCCCAGTCTGAGATCCGGACTGTAACGAATGGGTTGGTTTTGGCTGGGCCCCAGCTGGAAACCTGCCCATGCCATGAAACCAGCCCGTCTGCGGAAACGTGGTGGTCGTCCCGGCTCGGGGACCTCCGGCACCAAACCACCCCCTGCCCACACACCTCTGGGGCGGGTTTAGCAGGATGGGGAGACCTGGCGGGGGGGGCTGGATGGGATTAGCCCAGCTGGGATCCTTCTTTTCCAACCCGAGTGTTTCTAGTACTCCCAAGAGATCCACAAGAACCCCACATGTGGGCAAAGCGTCCAGTCTCCTCTCCACATGCCCTGGGACATCTCAGCAATTTGAACTCCAGGCGAGCAAGTTTTTGGGTGGCTGCATGTTAGCAACGGGGAATATGCCCGGGCACATCCCGGCAGCGGGAGGGCATGGGGAAGAAGCACCGTTCCCCAGCCGCCCTTCTCCGTGCCGCGTCTCGGTGCTGTGGGATGGGGTGGCAGGTGGATGCGGGGGCACCTGTGGCGCTGGGATGGTGTGTCCTGCACCCCACAGCCCACACTGGGGAGGTGGATGCTTGCAAAGCTCTCAAAGCCCATGAGGAGCAATCGTAACTAACGTGGCCCCCAAGGACAAAGTCTTTTCCTGGCTCTGTCGGGTGGGAGCTGGGTGGGAGTGGAGCTGGGGGGGTGCCCAGCTCTGCAGCAGTGCCCGGAGCAAGGAGGGAGCACTTGCATGAGGGCACCCCAAAACTGATCTGCTGGGGCATGGCTGGGCTCAGAGTCTGGAGGTATTGTGACATCCAACTGACTGAAAGGGCCCAGGAGACGCTCTCTGTTGTTTATCTCCAGTGTAATTAACTAATTAACAAAGCAAATGAATTTCAGTTTCTGTCTTCAGGGCTGGATTTGGCATCGTGTTTGCCCTCGTTTCAGGGCTCTGTGAGGAGCACAGGGTGAACCCGGGTGTGCAAACGCTCCCAGCCATCCCTGCTGTCCCTCTGACACCTCCCCTGAACTAGGCTCTGCCCAGGGCTGGAGGTGAGCCCTGGGTGGGCTGTGCAGGCTCCAGGGCAGCTCAGCAGCCACTGAAAGCCCCTGAATTGTGATCTTGCTCTGGCAAGGGGGTTGGACTAGATGATCTTTCAAGGTCCCTTCCAGCCCCTGACATTCTGTGATTCTGTAATTTCCACAAGGTCTTTGCTCCAGGCAGGAGGGATGGGTCCCTGGGACGAGGCAGTGGCTTCAGTGAGCCCATGTGCCTTGACCTGGGGCTCAGGACTTCTCAGGCTCAGCTTCTCTTCAAGGCTCCCAGCACGGAGCCTTTGAACTGTTTGCTCCTGTGCCTCGGGAGGCAGGAGCTCCTCTGGCTCTGCCACAGTGGAGTCTGCAAAGATGCGTGCCTGAAATCTTCTGCAAACTTGGCTTTGAATTCCTACAGGACTTTTTCTTCCCTGCTCAGTCTCTCTTCCCTTGGCCTGTGTGGAGAGGGAGAGCTGGGAAGTGGAGCCTTGTGCCGTCCTGAGCCCATCACTGATGGAGATTTTGGGGAGAGACAGGATCTTTCTTGCCAAACCACTTTGCATCAGCAGTCAGCCCAGACTGCTTTTGCTGCAGGGACTGGCAAAGGGAGAGGCTGCGGAACAAAGGAGGAACTTCTCCACACATACCACACACAAATATTTGCCGTAGCAGCAGGAACAAAATAGCAAATTAGCAGCAAACAAGGTGATCCTGTGCATGGCCCACATTACCCGGGTAGGAAAGTCCCACTTGAATGTTGCACTGGGCAGGTGAAACGCATCCTTGGAGTGGCTCCAGCTGTGCCAGCGCAGCTGACACCGGGTCAATGTATTCCTCCCTGCCGCTTCCTTCCCCAACGGCTGCTCGTCCACCAGCTCAGAAGAAAGGCAGAAGGGGAGGGAGGCGCGAGCAGGAGCTTGGCTGTGCCGAGCGAGCGATGCTCAGGAGGCAGCAGGCACGGAGGGGCCAGGCAACTGGTGTTGGCAGGGAAATGCCATGGTAACCCGCCGGCGTGATGCTGAGCACCGCGCGTCCTCCCCGCGCTGGGGCTCGGCACAGAAAAGGGGACAATGGGGCCAGAGAGGCAGAGCTGCCTCCCCAAGCTGTCCTACTTTGCCGCTCTGTCCCATCTGTGAGCTGTCAGGCACCCGCACGGCTTCGTCCTCTGGCTGCTGTTCCAGAGGGGCTGGAAACCCCGCTGCAGGCAGTGGGTCGTGGCGGGGGGGGGCTGCCCTGTGGGAGCCCTATGCAGGAAAATGCAGCCGGGCTGTGGGGATGCTCAGGGAAGGCGTCTCTGATAAGCGTGGTTGGCCTTTCGGCTGTTGGAAGGGTGTGCAAACAGCCTGCGATGAGCCAAAGAGTCCTATTGGGACTGAGACTTCTCTTTTTTTCCAGTCTGAAGCAGGGACAGGGACACGCAGCCAAGCGGGCGGCCAGCCGGGTGGATGCCAACCCAGGTGGAAAACCCCAGAAGGAAAAGGCACCTCCAAGCAGTCACTCTCAAGAGCTGAGAAGACAAAGATTTTCCCATCATGGGGCCCCGCTTTGCCACGTGTGGCTCACACCTGCTCCGTGCAAGGCGTCACGTCTCGGTGTTTTGCATGAACACGGGGACCCACCGTCTCAGTGGGGTTTCTTCCACAGGCCCTAAGGTCTGTGGGTGTGGGGTGCTCCCCTGGGCAGGAGGAGGGAGATGGGGTGCTTGGGGGGAGGCTTGCACGCCCCGGCAGGAGCCGTGTGGGGTGCAGGAGCACGCCCAAATCAAAGGGAGAATTTAATTAAGATTTCCGACAGGGTGAGATAGTGAAATGAGGAGATCTGGGCCCTCACCGGCAGAGACGAGGAGACTCCCTCTGTCTGCATCGGCACGCCAGGATCATTTGCATTTTTTAACAGAGTGGTTTTTAATTGATATTGTGCTTGGATAACACGAGGAAGGAAAACCGTAGAGGCCTTTTCATGTCTGGGCTTCAGCTCTCCCGCAGAGCCCCGGGTCCTGGGGGGAGCCTGGCTCTCGGGTGCTGCCAGGGTCAGGGTGCCGGGGCGGGCAGGGTGAGATCCTGCTGCCTGCAGGGACGGAGCAGGGCTTTGCTGTGCTTCTTCCCCTGCACGCCCAGAGCCTGGCATCGCACAAGGGGAGGACGTGGGGAGTTTTGCAGGGTGCATTTCTGAAGTATTTAGGGGTAAATGTGAGCCTCCGGAGCAGGTCCCGGCAGCAGTCTGCTCCTTGCACACACACCATGCCCAGCGCACTCCACTGGGCGCTGGCAAACTGTCTGCCTTTGCACTTGGCCTCTCCCCAAAAATATGCAGGTGCCCCCTTCCCCTTTCCACATGCATCTGCAGGGGGGGGGTCCCACAGAGCTGGGTGCACCCATCTGCTCCGGAGGAAGCCACAGCCGCTGCTGCTCCGTGAGCCCTCCCTGGGCTGTGCCAGTGGCAGGAGGGGGAGAGGCGGCACGGACACGCTCGCCGAGAAAGCCATTTGAGGAAACGACGCCAAATAAATCAGGCAGATTCATTCAGATCCGATTCTGCCCCGGAGAAAGGGGAGCCTTTGTGGGGAGCGAGGCGGCCGAGCCAGCCGTCCACCTGCCCCGCAGCCCGCGCTGCCGGCTCCGGCGCCAGCGGCAGCAGCTGGCCCGGCCACCCGCCCCGACGCCTGCCAAGGGTGCCAGCGCGGCCCTAAATGCTCCTTTTGATGGCGTCTGCCAAGGGCCGGGACGAGGGATGGGGCTGGGGGCTGCCAGCCACGCAGGGCACCGTGGGGTCTGGGGGGTGCTGGCGGGGGTGCGGGGTGTTGCACCCCAACCAGGATGGGCTGAGCTGATGGCAGGGCGGATCCTCCCATCCTCTCCAAGAGGTCTTTTTCCTCGTTACTATCTTTAACTGCCCTGCCAAGGGCAGGGGGATGCAGCCCCCCACCATTTGCTCTGATTCTTGGGATGCCCCACATGCCGCAGAGCCCAGATCCCGGCGGGTGCTCCCCAGGAGGGTGGGAGGGGGGCTCATGGGCCTTTGATGCATCGCATCTTTGCCCCCCCAGTTTCCAGCCCGGATTACGGCGCCAGCTCGTCGGTGCCCCGTGTACAGCTGAGCCCACGGGCCCCGGCACAACTGCGGCCACATCCTTCCTGGGCAGCAAGCAGCTGGGGTGGAGGAGATGGTGGGAGAGGAGACACTGCTGGTTTTCCTTCACCCCTTGGCTGCTCCCGTTGTTATCCTCACAGTTCATGGACCTGGAGAGGTCGGGGAGCCGGGACGTGCCGGGGATGGAGCCTCCCCCTCGGCCCCGCCAGCTGTGACACCCGGGAGCATGCGCCGTTTCCGGAGAGGAAAATGACATAATTCATACCCAGAATAATTCCCTCCTCAGAGCAAATCTGGCCCTATCTCCCGACAGACAGCGAGGCCCCAAACCCTTCTCTTGTTCCCTAATCTCCAGCTCAAGCCGTGAGGGATGGCGGGAGGCAGGAGAGAGGTCTGGGACGGTGGTATTTGAGATGTGGATATTGCAAATCAGCACCGGGTAACGGCTCCAAAGACGACCGAGTCCCTAATTACATATGCTTAGCCAAGATTTTTGGCAACAGCATCAGAAAGGAGCTAAAGCCGCCTAAATCCTGCTTAGCCCCAGAATAGCCCCAAGCAGACATGGGGACATGGCCCAGAGCCACCCCAGGGGCAGCAGCCTTGGGGGTGGCAATGCTGGGGGACCCCCAGCCCTCACACACCCCCTTCCCAAGTCACATCAGCTCGGAGGGAGGG
>JANHFZ010010324.1:0-23924 GCA_027560215.1 Halcyon smyrnensis
CTCCCCTGCAATGGTGCCAGGGATGGGGCAGCCACCACCTCTCTGGGCACCCTGGGTCAGGCTCTCACCACCCTCAGCACCAACAATTTCTCCCTTCTCTCCAGTCTCCATCTCCCTCTTTGAGTTCCAAACCATCTCCCCTTGGCCTGTCCCAACAGGCCCTGCTAAAAAGTCTGTTCCCATCTTTCTTAGAGGTCCCTTTTAAGTATTGAAGGGCCACAAGAAAAAGAAAACCGAAGCCTAAAATGATGACCTGAAAATAGATTTGTGTTTTGTCGTGACCCAAACACAGTTTTTCCAAGAGGAAAAACAATCAAACCACTTTAAAATAAAACCAAACCCAGCTTAACTAGATGTTTAAATTACAGCTCCTGAGGCAAATACTTGAATGTCAAGTGTCAGTCCCAAGGTTTTTCTGATGCTCATTATCACCCCATAAACTCCCTGCCAGAGGAGATCGCTCCTGCCCAGGCGGGTTTCTCATGGAAAAGCTGACCCAGCCGAGCTGGAGCAGGGTGGGCAGGCCATGCAACATCCCCACTCCCGCCGGGATGCTGTCCCAGTGTGTGGCTCCTGGGGACATCGCCACGCCTGACGATGGCGCAGCTGGGTGACGGCACCGGAGGGCATGGTCCTTTCCAGGAGGAGTTTCTTTGACCTCCCGCTCCAGGCCCAGCACCCCTCACCCCAGCTGCAGCACCCACGTGCCTGGTCTCGGCTTGGGACCACCCAAAACGTACCTTGGGCTGCCCTCGAGAGCGGCACGTGCCCGGGCACCGCGCCTGGGTCCATCCCCTCCCGTGGCTCTCTGGGGGATGCCGCCCTCTCAGGTTTTAATTAATTGTCTTTCTATTTTCTTTCACCGTTTGGGTCAGGCTCCCAAGTGCCAATCTGTTTGATAGCACCCCGGGGAGCCTTTTGTTCTGAATAGGTGAAAAATTGTACCCACAAAAAGAGTTCCCCCTCCGATCAATTCCCTCTAACAACTTTATTGATTAGCTGCAGTAACATTTTTCATTTATTAATTATGAAGAAGATGTTCCAGTGATTTCTTAAAGTTAACTGTTGTGTTTTCCCCCTTCCCTCAGCCCTCCAGCCCAGGTGGGGCGGCCGCAGAGCCGCGGGGACAGACGGACAGCTCTCCTGACACAAACCTGCTCGGTAGGACCGCAGCTTGCTCGTCCCCTAAGAGCAGCAGTGGCTTCAGGCACTTGCAGCATGGAAAGACGCGCTCCCCCCTGCAGCATGTGCCGTTACTTGGACATGGCAGAGAGAGCGGCTGGCACCATTTTACAGACAAATTAGGACCACAGAACGCTGACGTTCTTTGGCCAGCCTTGGGGAAGGTCGTATTTAAACCAAAACACAGTGTCACACAAGAGGTCTGAGGCAGGGCTACAGATTAAAGCCTCTGCCCTACGCCTGCCAGCCTAATGATTTAATTGCCACACCGTCTCTGGTCAACGCTGGAAAACCAATTTTGCCTCCATGCTTTGCGGTTTTCCACTGGATGAACACAGAGGAAACAAAACTCATCCTGCTAAAGCCGAGGGCCCCGACAGGCACAGGGGAGAGACAACTCTCGAGCCACCCGCAGCCGGCCCGGAGCTCCTCATGCTGGCTGCACGAGCCGAGGCCAAAGCAGCTCAGTGTGGTGAGCAGGCTGAGCGTGCAGGCTGCTGCACATGCACGATATTCAAAACCTACCCGGCCTTTCCCAAACCAGCCTCCACTCCCCCTCGGGACACACATCTCCATCACAGCAGGATGCTGACAAGCTGCTCGCTGCAGCCGCTCAGAAAAGGGCCATAACATTGTTTCCCCTCCCTGTTATCACTAACCAAAACTTTTTATTGTGTATCAAACACATCCTTCTTGATCCAGGATCCCAGAGGTGACGTGCAGATCCCAGCCAGGGACCAGGCGGTGGCTTTGGCCCGGGTCCTGTGCACCCCAGACGAGCAGGATGTCTCCATCGCTTTTGTTGTTGGGAGTTACTGACACCAGAGGTGACAAATCCTGGCGACAAGGTCAGGAGTCACCTACCCACTGGGATGGGACACCATGGTGCTTTCAGTGCCCCGACTGAGGGATTCTCCACGTCCTTCGCTGAGGGTCTTTGTCAGACAACGTGCCCAGCCCCAGCCCTGGGCTCCTGCCGCCACTCCAGCCTGGGCAACACGCTGCCCCCAGAACCCCCATGTCACCGGGGCTC
This sequence comes from Halcyon smyrnensis, assembly GCA_027560215.1. Lineage (NCBI taxonomy): Eukaryota > Metazoa > Chordata > Aves > Coraciiformes > Alcedinidae > Halcyon > Halcyon smyrnensis. Next base: position 2,216 of record JANHFZ010010324.1, read on the forward strand.
GAGGACATTCAGAAACTGTGCTCACACCGTAAATTGAGAGAAGGAGTCAAGCGGGGGCAAGTAAGCCCACGAGCAGGCTGGAAGGAGAGGTAAGAAAGGAAAAGGAAGGTCAGAAAGAGGGTAATTAAGGAAATGCAGCAAAGAGAAATTATACAAGAGAGGATTAGAAATGTACAATTGGTGTTGGTACCTGGGAACATAAATCACACAGAGCTGGAAGGAGATCGCACAGTGCTGAAGGAAAGCTAAGGGTGATAGTGGACTGATTATGAGTTTGAAATATGGCATGTTGGCAAAAACTCCGAGATGATTTATCCTCTGTCACAGGCTATCCCGGGAAGGTGGCAGCCCTTTCCCATATAGCTCTTCTGAGACTGAAACTCCAGCACTGAATTGATTTCTGAGTCTGCCAGCCTGTGCTCAGCTGCAGATGGTAACAAATAACATGAAGAGAAAGAAAGGAGAAGAGAAGAGAAGCGAAAAGAGAAGAGAAGAGAAGAGAAGAGAAGAGAAGAGAAGAGAAGTAGAAATTAGGAAATCAGAAAGGAGATTACAGTCACAGGAAACTGAATGTATCAAACACACCCTCAGTGTAAGGGCCGGAGGGGAGATAGAAATTTGGGTACCAGGTTGCTGTTTACACCCCTACAGTCACCCAGGTGATTGTCCACAGTGATCCTTTACCATGGTATCATGGGTACACAAAGGCTTAATAACTGTTCTGCAGTCCTACCCAAACCCACTAGTGATTACCAGCCCGTGTGAAAGTTTGAAATCTAAACCTTTTGCAAATATCTGTATCTAAGAACAAAACGAGAATACAAATCTAAGTAACAGCGATACGGAGGGGTTAGAAGATGAATTAGATATCTGGATTAGAAGGCTACCTGGACATGGCTGTGCAGTAATTACTGATGTGAGGCACCAACACGACAACCCCGCGCTGTGAGCGGCTCCTCAGCACGGTCTGGGGAGCAAACCCAGCGCTGGGGCCAGGGCTGCCTGGGGAGCCTGCGAGGAGGACCCGGAGAGGGCTGTTGTTAGATGCTGCAGTGACAGTGGGAGGCAAGTCAAGAGCCTGAGAAAGCTGCAGAAGGAGCTGCTGGCAAGAAGCATAAACCAAAAATACACAGTGGCAGGAATAAAGCCGAGAGCAGGGAAAATGGAGAAACTGATCAATACCTGAAGACCAGAAACAAAAAGAGAACGGTCAACAATCTTTATTCCTGACCTATGCAACCAGGGGCCTGACCTGAAGAGATGTTTTCTCTTAGAGAAACTGTAGGCATGGCCAGAAAATGAAACAGATTGAAATGAGGGCATCGACCGCAACGTCTCTCCAGGGCATTCAGCGCTCCTGAGCCGCACGCTGCCAGCCCGGATGGAGGTCCCGGCACAAGGGCAAGGGCGGCCCTGGGGCACCTCTGCAGGCTGGCCCAACTGTGCAGACACAGCCCGCTCCGGGGAACAGGGGACGTGCCTCCAGCCCAAAACAGGGACCAGCTGAGGGCTGCTGCTGCTGCTGCTGCTGCCCTGGAGGCAGTGAAGGCACCACGGGCACCACGAGCTCCCCGAGGTCCTGCAGCCGGCCGTGACCATCGTGTTCGCCCAACCCTGCCCACGAGCCACGACACGACTGTGCCCACCGCGCCGTGGGAAATGCAGCTCTGAACCGAGCACACTGGGGAGGTACACGGCAACAACTTCCTTATTTTCACAAATTGGTATATATAGCTCAGGTTAAAGATGCCATGCCTAGAGATGGTGATTGTGGCTTCAATGTGGTTTGTCATCATTAGCCTGCAGGTACATGAGGTCCTGAGCATCACCAGAGACAAGGGACAGGGAAGAACCATTCTCCATCTCTTCCACAGTAAGAACTGGGGGCCTCAAACAAAACCAGCTGGGAAGAGCTCAAACCAGGAGGAGATGCATCATCATCCAGCATCTACTTACTGTGCAGGACTTGCTAGCAGATGCTAGAGACCTTGATCAGACCCCACGCTGATGGCAGGCTCCAGATCTCCAGCTATGGGATCCCACAGCCTCTCCAGGAGACCTGTGTTGGTGCTTAGCTATCCTCACCATTAGGGAAATTACCCACATTTCCCCCCAAATTGACCTAAATCTTCCCTGCCCTTCATTATGAGCAACGCAGCACCTCAGTTTTCGCGCTGTCCTACTTCCACGCTGGCTCCATCTGGGTGACAAGGAGGTCAAGGGACCGGCTTGGTCAGCATCACGGAGGCCTCATTGGCACAGTCAGGATTAGAGCCAGGGAGTCCCAGAGTTCACGGTCCTTCGCCTGAACCAGGCTAAGCACAGGACTCCTGCTGTAAAACAGATGGTAAGGAAAAATGGTTGGAGGAGATTAATAATAATACTGATAGAAAACTAGATCGAAGGGATCAGGACGTAACAGAGGGGCTGAACAATAATTTGGTGCCTCTGCAGTAAATGAAGAGGACAGATGCTTGCTTAAATTTGGGGATTAGATTTTGTAGACTAAAGAAGATAACAAATGAAATGATTACAGTATTAAAAGGTTGGTCCTCCAGTGGACAAGCAGTTTAGAAAGACCCTTGTCATTAAAAGCTGGGGATGGGGGGACAGGCCCCTGGGAAAGGCAGCGTGGCCATCCCTGGCCCCTCTCTTCTACCTCCTCCCGGGTCCCCAGAGCACGAGAGGAGATGCACCGCACCTCTCATCCCAGGTCCGGGAACCCGGGCCTGCAGTGCAGCATCTCGGCAGGTGGGGGATGCTCCTGCCCTGGGCTGCTGTCAGGCAGGGCAAACAGCCATCAAATGGTGCCACCGCGGTGGCTTTGGAGCAAGGCAGGTTGTGGGAATGGTCTGAGCTGAATGTGTAGGACTCTGAGACATGGGCTGGCTTCTGCAGCTGTTTATTTGGTGACTTATTTGACTGCTCATGCAAATAGTAAATAATAATAAGAAATGTGCGAGAGGTACTTCAGCCCAGGGAAACTCATTCTTCAAGGGTTCCCTGGGGCATGGGAAGATGCCACCGTTTTCAAGGAACCTTCAGCACAACATGCCTCTTTTTCTTCTTTTTACCTGGCTCGTGTGCTAGCTGGGCATTGGGCTTTAGTAAAAGTCATGTTATTTTAGTGGGATAGTCATTTTTCGGGATAATCTGATTGTAAGGAAGATACAGGAGCACCTTACTGGAGTAATTGGAAGGGGGAGGATGTGTGGAGACCCTGAGCCCTCCAGGAATGCATAGGGAGGGCACGGTTGGCTCAGCTGACTGTCCCATCTTTACACTCCGAGAGATACCCTAAAGAAATAGGTGTTGTTGCCTTTTTGTTTTTTCCTTGCTTTTGTCACAAGCTTTGGGTGAAGAAATATCCTGAGTGGCACTACTCATCACCAGGGCTAAGACCCACGGTGGGAACCCAGCCCCAGAGCTCTGCAGCTCGCTGTGAGGGGTGCAGGTCTGGCAGGGCTCGGTAATGCCAGCTGTGCCTGGGAAGGTCGGTGCTGCCCTGAGATCCGGAGGCAAAACTGCTTAATCCCTCTCTCGGTCTCGTTTTGGCTCTCTGCTCATTGTTAGTCTAATTGGTACGGCGAGGTTCATGACAAAGGTCAAGCCCACCAGGTAACCGCAAGGACTGGAGCTGCCTGGGGTTTATTTTCTGCAGTTCCTGTGTTTATTAGTGCTAGAATTAAATAGTTTCCCATGGAGAGATGGCTAATGATGTCACTAAAATACGAGGAGGGAGGAGACAATTACAGCCGCTCCTGGCCGAGCTGTTCTTGCTCAGGCAAACAGAACAGCCCCTTTGCCGGGTGCCATGCGAAGGCTGCGGTGATGAGCCCGAGGAGGAGGAGGAGAAGAAGGAGGAGGAGAGGGAAGTGCTTACGAGGGGAGAGTCTTCTCTCCACGCACAAATATCTAAAAACTATTAATTTCAGGCAGCAGCTAGGAAGAAATACATGAAAGGGAAATTGATTTCTATTTAAATGGTATGTTTTCATCACCTTTTCTCAGAGCATGAACATTCATCTTTGAGTACCTGTGCTAATTGATTTCAAATGCAATTCAACACAATCACTGTAGAATAATAAATCTAGGGGCGAAGCAGCAAGGGGAGGGATAGCAACGCGGTGCGGCTGGAGGCCGTGGCGGGGGAGAGGGGCGAGCTGAGGCCCGGGGGCAGCCCGTGGCCCCTGCAGAGCCGGGACCCCACCCTGGCAGCCCCTGGATACAGCCAGCAGGTACCTCAGCCTGTCTTAGGCATGAAAGGTACGCAGCCAGCCTGCAAAAGGTGGGTGCAATCCCATTAGAGGGGTCGTTCGGGGATCAAGAAGGTTTACGGCTAATACGAAGGGTCCTACTAATCCACATAAGCTCTTGGAGAGAGAGGAGATTACGAGAGAGATGGGGCACGGGGCTAAAGTCAGGAAATGGAGCCCGAGCTGGCTGTGGGATGCAGAGAGCCGAGCATCCCTGGGCCACCCAGCCAGGCTGTGCTGTCCCAGCCAATCTGCCCCGAGTCCAGGGCTGTGGAGCGCAGGAACGAAGGAATTGCCAGGGCTTGGAGAGGACTGACAGATGACTGAGAGGGCTGAACTGCTGGAAGTGGTCTGCCTTTTATTAAGGGGTTTGTGTGCTCCCACACGCTCCTCGGCTGCATCTCTCCGTGTCACACCGGGATGTAAAAATGCCACGATGCAAGGCGCTGCCGAGTGGAGGAATTTCAAAGCGGCCCTTTGAGCACTCCCAGTATGAGCTGCTCCTCTCAGGAGCACTCTTAGTCCTCCCAAGCATCTGAATTAAATTTATTGCCGGGGATATTGGCTACAGTGTCTCCCCGCACAGGAGAAAAAGTAAATAAAATTTCCTTCAGGCACATTGATCTTCCCTGTGAGCTGCCTGATGGTTAGAGAGAAGGTAAGGAATGAAAAGAGGTGCCCAGCCCGTGGGTGAGACGGTGGCTGTTGGGGAGGGGGCAGCGGGCTCTGCCCACCCCACAGCACCCAGCCCGCCCGGCTGACAAGAGGAAGAGCAGGGAGAGAGTCAAGGAGCTGAAAAAGAAACAGTAAGACCTGAAGATGAAAACCTGAGGCCAGCTCCACGAGGACAGACGGCCCCAAAATAAAGCTGTGGGAACAAACTGCCTGAGGAAGTGGTGGCTTTGGTGTCTTCTGCCCTTCCCCAGCAGACCTTCTACACAGGCACGAGCTATTGGGCACGACGCAGGATTAATGAGTGAAATGCAAAGACCTTTCAGAAATGAACAATCTATGAACTTCGATATGGCATTGTAGTATAAAAGCTCAATAGCAATATTCATATTGAGTTATCTCCCGATTTATGGTGCGTAAGATTGACTGGTTTGACTCTCGGTTAATCTGAGTCATTTCATACATCCTTGGGAAGCAGACGTATGTAGGAACTGCCCAAAATTCAGCCTATGCTACAAATTACCTAGCTCTTTACGCTCTCCACTGCTGGGATGGAGCTGTGAGCTTTTGCCCACCCGATAGCTGGACCATTATGATGCAGTATTGTACGGGCTTCACCTTTTCCAAGTATTCTTGCCTCGTTCGTTCCCGCGCATCCTTGATTGCAGAGAGGAATTACACCAGGCAAGGTGACAAGGAGCCAGGGCTGTGTGGAGCTGAGGTGGCAAGAGGAGGCTGGTGATTCCAGGAATGAGGAGCCACTGTGAGTCAGGACAAAGCTCAGGGAGCACATTTCTCCCCCTCTGTCTTCCACCCCCTCCTTCTCTCTGGATGAAGGACCTGTAACCTTGCCAGGGACGGGGTTAGGGCTTCAAAATAAAAACAAACCCAAACCACCCTGACCGCTGCTACCACAATTAAAACCCAGAAACAGTTGGAATGCTTATATCGATGCAGCTGGGACTGTAAGGAAAATAAAACCAGTAAAATAATGGCCAGTGGACAGTCGGAGACCATGGAAAGTCTATTGATTGCAACAGGGTCTCTTTTCTGTGCAGCAGAGTGATCTCAGAAGGGCTGAGCTTCGGGTAATTTCTAGCAAACAATGTGTTGTACACCATTATTTGTGGATCCTGGGAATCAAACCGGAGCATCTGGATCTCTCCAGTACACATTAGTTTAAGAGCAGACTCTGGTAACAAGGAGCTGGTCCAGGGGCCGTGCTTCCGTATTTTCCGTGATGCAGCGTATTAGTTCATGAGGATTTCATTGATTATCGTGAGATAACCACATCCTTTCTCTGCTAGCCCTGGCTCCCCACTCCATCACTGGAGATAGAAGAGGAGAAAGCACAGCTGGGCCACCCGGGCACTGCCCTTGCTGCTGCAGCGCCGACGGGGCAGCACTCACCCAGGCAGGGACAGATCCCAGCGTCTGGTGTCAGATCCCAGCCGGCACCGGGACAGGTCCTCCTGGCACATGTGTTCCCGGACAGCCCCAGGTATCCCAAACGGCCACCCTGGATGCATCCCCCCACCCTTGGGGGGTCCAGGAAAGGGGCATACACAAGGGCCTTGTCTGGCACGTGTTGGCACTAAAGGTCTCATGGTGGATTTCATTTAAAAGGGAGATTGTCCCGATGTTCCTGCCTGAAAGACGTACCTGTCACCCTCCGCTGCAGTGTTTGTTGCACGTCGATCACCAGCACCGGCTCACGGTTCAACTGGGACGGCCAAGGGAGCCCTGACAGAGGACATGAGAGAAGGAGGTGGTATAAAACAGCAGGAGGGACATTTAGACTCAGAGAATGTTTTGGGTGAGAAGGGACCTTTAAAGCACATCTAGTCCAACTCCCCCCTCAAAGAGCAGGGACATCTGCAACTAGAGCAGGCTGCCCAGAGCCTGATTTAAAAGCTGTGGAGATGTGCTGACAAACATGGTTTAGTGGTGCCCTGGCAGTGCTGGGGGAACAGTTGGGCTCGATGGTCTGCAAGGTCTCCAACCAAAACGATTTCATGATTCTACTCTACCCGTTACCCTTCCCGGGATCCATACACCAGCGTGATGAAAATAGATGTATCTATTTATAATATTTACTCGAGCTGCCGACATTTCTCACCAAGGGATTTGGTAGGCAGAATACATCTCTCGGCAGGGGAAAGGCTGTCAGAAGCCTCCCTACCTCTGGTCCCGAGCAGCAGCCCCCCAGGCAGCCCCAGCAGCCCCTGGCCGCCGGGCAGCCCCCGGCACCGCAGGCAGCTGCACGCAGCTCCCTCCTGCCTCGCCGGTAACAAAGAGATTCCACTGCCAGGTCAGAGGTTGAGAATTTGATAAACTGTCTCATATTTTTAAATGAAAAAATGATACTTCATCTTTCTAATGACAGAAAACTTGGAGATGGTTTACAGTAATATATGCCTTTTTTAATACATGGCTCGCAATCTCGGGCCAGCGGCTGTGTGAAGAATGGAGGAGCAGGCAAAAGGTTAATAGAGCATTGGTCCTTTTTTAATTGAAAAAATGACTGAGGGACCATGTAGCAGACCAAGCAGTAATATTATTACAGGCTGTAAGTACTGTTCCAGAGACTTACTGTTCATCTGGGAGCAGAGTAACGAGCGCCGGGCTGTGTCTCCCGCCTCGGCAGGAATGTGGGCTCTCTCTCCAACAGGTTCATAACCCGCTCCCCTTTGAAAATAGGGATGATTTCAAAAATGTTTGTCTTCCTTTGTAAACTTAGCGTGCAGCACCGTCCTCCAGAAAGAAGTGTGCTGAATCACTGGCAAAATTGATTCCTCCACATCACGCCTCGTAGCATCACGCCCGATCTGCATCGGTGTGAGGAGGGGTTTGAGGCTGGGCTGGGCTTTGTGTTTAGGGGGGAAAAGAATCATAGAATCACAGAATCATTTTGGCTGGAAGAGACCTTTAAGATCACTGAGTCCAACTATTTCCCCAGCACTGCCAGGGCACCACTAAACCGTGTCCCTCAGCACCACATCTCCACGTGGGGCTTGGGAACCCCTCCGGGGGTGGGGACTCTCCCACTGCCCTGGGCAGCCTGGCACAGCCCCGGACAATCCTTTCCATGAGGAGATTGTTCCTCAGGTACAGCCGAAATCTCCCCTGCGGTAACTTGAGGCTGTTTCCTCTGGTCCTGTCACTAAGAGGATGCTATAAGGTGCCTTCTGATCTCCTCTCCTTGGTGTAAATCAGAGTGGCTGTATTGATCTCAGGTAAACTACAGCAATTTACATCTCTCGTGGATTGGGCCCCCATGCCCTTCCCTGGCACTGCCCAGCCTCACTGCCAGGGGTTCAGCACAGTGCCCAGCACCAGCAGCATCCCTGCCCCAGCCATGGTCCAGGGGTCATGGCCCACCCAGTCCCTCCCACAGCTCTGCCAGTGCTCCCCGAGCAGCTCTTGGCCACTCTTAAGAGTCAGCCCATGGTTTTAGGAGCAAATTCACCCTGCTGGGTAAATAAATGTGCACTATGTGGAGTGATGTGTGAGAAGAGCTGCCCACACCTCGTGGGGCTCAGCTCCACTCCCCCGCATCCCTGCTTGAGGGAAGGGGCTTCACTTGCACAGACAAAGTGGAACCGCTTCATTTTTCTGCGATAAAACAATTACAAAGCTTTTATACGCAGGTCTTATCAGGCTCGATGTGTCTTGTAGAGCAGGGGAAAAATGGCAGCAATTTGGCCCATGAAGCAGCCAGGGCTCTGCAACCCCCACCCCGAGCCCTGGCCCGCAGGAGTGGGGCTGTGTGGTGGGGGGAAGATGGTCCTTCCCGGGTGGGCACCCGGGCCAGTGACTCTCAGCACAGCCCCGTCCCTGTGTGCCACACGCAAGGCTGCGCGTACATCCCTAGGTGACATGCGCACATGGGTCACGCTGCGCAGGCTGGGGCTGTGCTGGACGAGGTGACCTCGGTGCTTAAACCAGAGCTTCCTCCTCCAGCCGTTGGGTTTGAAACCCCCGGGAAAATCTGTGTGCGCCAACAGGAGAGCCGGAGATAATAAATGAAGCCAATAACACGGGGTAAGCTCTCTGAAAGCCTGCAGAAACGGGCCTTGCGACTCAAACTGCCCTAAATCCTCCAGGGAAAAGATGTTCAAACAATAAATACACGACAAAACTCATAAATGGTGGCAGTATATTATAATGTGAAGAAATACCGAGCTTAATGTCCTCCTTAGGCTATGAAGGGAAGGAGCAAGGCTGGTGGTCGTTAGTCACCGAACCCCCAAAAGCCAGTGGTGTTGCTGAAGGCATGGAAGATCGAGGAGCTGGGGAGGATGGAGGAGGTGGTGGGGAACAGGGTTTGTCTTCCGTACATGGATGCAGCAGGAAGCTGGAGTTGGGGTCTGTGGGGGTGGCTGGGCTGGGCAGGGAGCTGGCACAGCCCCACGGCAAGGGAGAGCGGTGGAGGCAGAGGCTGGAGAAACTAAACAGTAGTGATGGAGGGTTTGGTGCTGAGCAGGATGTCGCTAATTGGGGTAGAAGGCCCTCAGGACTAATTACAGCAGCGAGGCTCCGGCGGCTGTGGGGTGCTGGTGGTGGGGTGTGCAGCCCGCTGCTCAGCCCCGACATCCCAGGGAGCACCACAGACCAGCAGTGCCCTCTTCTCCAGAGGTCAGGAACTGAGATCAATGACACATCTGAGATCCTGCGAGGGGAAAGAGGTAGAAGGGGAGGAAGGTCTCCTGCAGAACCTGATGGACAAGGGAAAAGCAGCTTTCAGGCTGCTAGAGTGAAGGGAACCCTGTCCCTTCGGGTTGGTGAGCGCTGGGTTGGCCAGAGATGGGTGATCCTTGGCAGGAGGTTTATTCGGGAGCTGGGGTTAGTACCCGGCTCAAAGCAGAGTGGCTCCCGAAGCAGAGGCTGTGGCGGTGCAGACAGGGCTAATTGATGAGGAATTGCCACCAGAGCGCTGTGTCATCCAGAGGAGTTGAACTCTGGGCTGGCTGGGAAGCAAGGCTGTTAAACAGGTTGTGGCGGTACTTTGGGCTGGGGTGGATTTATGGTCCGGAGGAGCAGCTCTATCCGTCATCTGTGAAAAGCCTCATTTACAGAGAGACACCGTGAGGAAAGGCAATCAGCTTGAAACCTGCTAAGCTGGGAATTTATAACCATTCTGCTGGGGAGAGCTCGTCCCTCTGATCAGCAGGAGCCACAGAAGCAGCAGCAGGAGGGAAGCAGCCCCAGGAGCTGCGGGCACCTCGCATCCCCCCAAGGAAGACCCCTCTGGAGACACGGTCCCACCGGGGCTCCCCTGGCCCCCCGCAGCCCCCCGTGAAGAAGGGGGGTTAAAAATGACGATGGAGTTCCTAACCAGCCTCTGCTAGGAGATGGCCATCAGTGGGAATATCTGGGAGCACCTCCATTAGGGACGTGCCTTCCTGTCCTCAGTGGGCAAAAGGGAGTTCTAACAGAAAAAAAAGAGGAGAAAATGTCATTTGGGAGGGCCTGGTGATGCCACCCAGGCTGTTGCCTCTTGTGCTGGAGAAGGCGTGGGTGTTTGTGGCTGCGGGTTCTGTGAACACCCTGGCCCCATCCCCTCGCTGCTGGGCCGCAGCGTGGCCATCGACACTGGCGCTTCAGGGCAGAGCCAGGGACCAGCCAGCCCACGTCCCCAGACAACCCCGCAGGGATTTTCAATTTTTTACCATTTGTGAATATTTGCTGGCAGCGGATTATTAAGGTTGCAGAGGCACTTGCATTAGCAGAGCCCACACTGCTCCCGTGCTTGGGTCCTCCCGTGATGGACCTCCCTATAAAACCCCTGACTGAAGGATGGATAGCCAACATCATCATTTGTGCTGCATTTTTCTCCCCCGTGGAGGATGAGCTCCAGTTACTCCCATCCATCTCATTCTTTCAAGTCATCTTCAATCTGCAATTTCCCCTCACCCCGAAAAGAGTAAAAAATCGATCCATTTCTTTCCAATTTCAGAGCGGGAGAGGGAAGGAGCCCGGTGAGAGGCAGAGGATGCCTTTCGCCACTCTGAGCACACACCTCTCCCCATCCCTCCCCGTGCACAGTGTGCGAGTGCGGCTGGTTGGGAGTATTGATTCCTCCCCGGAAAGTGCAGCCGGCTGCGCTCACACCCTGACCTCCAGCTCACCCTGCAGAGACAAAAATACACAGCTTCAGGTCTCCACGAGACAGAAAAAAATGCAGTTTCTCCACTGAAGAAGGCGATGGCTGTCCCAGCCAGGACAGCAGCTTGGGGCTGCGCGGCACTGCCACCAGCGCCGGCAAACCGGGTGACCCCGGAGCTGCTCCACCTTCTCCCACTGCCCATCAACTCTGCCTTTCCGTGACGTTCCTGTACCATCTTTATGTGCACCTACAGGAAAATGATCCTATGAGAACCATCTTTCCTTTAAAAACAAAGCCATAAACAAATAAACATTTTAAAATCAGTGCATTTCACTCCTGTTTGCACCAGGGGGACAAAACGTGGCGGGCACCAGCCCTTGAAGAGCTTCGTCCCAGCCCCACCAAGCACACGGCACTGGCATGGCCCGGCGAGAGGGAAGGGGCCAGCTGGGATCTGGAGCAGCAAGGGAGGAGCAATGGGAAGAGTGGGGAATGGGGACGAGGAAGGCAGAACCTATCCCCTGGGCTGTCCCCATCCCCTCGTGGCGTGGCCGTGGTGGCCGTCCCGGACCCGGCCATGCCGCAATATTTAGCAAATGTATTAAATGCCTTAAAGGAGGACGGGCCCTGTCTCCATCTCCAGTGGGCTGCGTTTGATTTCAGGTGCTCTGCACAGTCTCGCTGCAAGGAAGGACCTCTGCTAATGCTGACAGTGGATGCTCACGACATGCGTTTTTTAGAGGGTTGAAAAAATAGAAGTCAAATACACACCAGCATAGCACTCTAGAGGTAAACATCTTCGCCATGGCGCGGCTACTCTTACACTAAACGTATGCTATAATATATCACTATTGTACCCGGTGCCATATCTGACAACAAATATGATTTTAGGTGTCATGCAGCAGGCATTTAATTATTGGAGACATGGGCTTAATGGTATTTGTGTCACAGAAGTGAGCGGTACAGATGTATCTTGACTCAAGCAGACTGAAATGCTGGCTTCAAAACTACCTCTCCTGATAATAGGTAATTTTACAAAAACGGTTAAATGAATCAGATTCAAACAAGGTCTGTTTTTTTCATCTGATCAATAGATCCGAAAGAAACAATGCCAAATATCATGAGTTATTGCACAGCACTGATGACCATCAGGACAATGGGACTAGCAAAGACAAATACACACCTTTTCCTTTAAGCCTTTTATTATCGTTATTATGGGTGATTAAAAATCCCATTAATCAGATGCTAAACAGATTAAACCCTATGAATTAATTTTCTGGAAATAACTAAGACAAACATTCTGTGCAGAGCTCATTTAATGAAATAGAAGCTGTTTATCTGCAAAATTAGGGCTTGCGCATATCTGAGCTTCAGCTGGAAAAATCCACTCCCGTGTGGGCATGGCAGGCGCAGGCTGGAGACGCCACCCATTTTTTTACCCATTCTAAGTAAAAGAAAGATCTTGCTCTAAGTAATTTATGATTCATTACACAAAGAGCTCATTAGCTAGGACTAGAAAATAAAATTACAGTCATTTAAGAAATAATTCCTTGATTTAGTGTTTAAGAAAAGGAGGCTGCAGGGCAGAGGAAGCTGGTGCCGCCCCATGGGGTCCAGGGAGGGGGCTCAGCAGAAGGCTGGGGAGCTGGCACAGCCATGCCTCTTCCAAGTGTGCAGCCGTGAGGAAGACAAGGCGCCTCCTCCTTCATCCAGCTGTGCCCTGCCATCACCACGTCCTCGTCCGGTGCCGAGTTGCACACCCCGTGCAACGAGGTGCTGGGAGGAGCCACAGGTCTCACCAGCATCCTGGGGAGCATCCAGCAGCTGAGCTGGCACCCGTCATCACGTGGGGGATGAGGGCTGGTGTCCTCCGGGCACACCTCTGCCTTTGGGACATGACAGCTTATGTATAAAAGACTGGGGACTAATGGCAGCTGAGGCAGTGCCAGCCCCAGCTCCAAAGTCCTCTGAACTGTGAGCCCTGCAATGACTCACCAATGCTAAAACCCCAAGTGTCTACTTTATTTCACCTTTGCACTTCCCCGTGCTATAAAACTACCACAGATAATTTGTTAAAAGTTGTGGCTAATAATAGGTAACATTTTAATTGTACAGACACATCTCTACGGGTTGAAGTTTGGCCGGTTATTCATGAACGCAAACAAAAAGGTGGGGAACAATCGCAGCGGCCGCCCAGGAGCTCACGGAAACGCCTCATCAAAGACCAGCGCAGAGCCTTTGGTGCTGGCAAGTTCAAAATCCTCGTACCACCCAGATGCACCCAAAGCATTTGCTGGTTGGGGCACCACAGCTCCCTCAGAGCTACTGCCCCATGGGACTGTCAGCAGCAGGAGGCCTGGGAAGAGGAAATCTCTAAGTTAAGATATGTTTTCTTGGAAGCAATTTCATAATCGTGTTAGTTCATTATCATGAATAATTGCTGGCATCTTTTTAACATGACTGTATATCTCATAGGTCCGCCTTGTGCACTGCTGCTGGGTCCAGCCAGCCTTGTACCTGGAACTGAAGTGAGGACCAAGAAGGATGCCCTTGAAGGAGCACCCTAAAAAAAGGTGACTTCTTCTGGTACACAAGCAAAACACAAATCTGGGGAGCTTCAGGTTGGGGCTGGCTTCAGAGGCTGAGATTTACACAAAAGGCAACATGTTTTTCTCTAGACTGAGGTGCATAAGGCAGCAGAGGAGTTTCATCAGATTGAGCTGCTCAACAGTCTCGACTCAGCCTGTGAAGCCACCAACTTAACAGTGGCGAGTTTCTAAGTCAATCTGAGGATTTTCTTGTTGGTTTATCTACAGCTGTACTCCTGTGCCAGTCCTCAACTCTTCCCTGTAAGATTCACATGGAACCATTTTTACCTACTAACGATTAAACAAGAAGATGGTTTTTATCAGTTTTGCCATTAATGACAATGATATGGGAAGTGAGCATTAACTGATTTTTCACCAAACTCTTTCCCTCCCACAATTATGGATCTGCCTTTGAGTGTAAAGTATTGGAGCCAGCGTGATACAAAAGTTTAATCTATGGTGCAATAACACCCAGGCCAGGTGATTAGGCAGCCTCACAGTGACATCGTTTGCCTTTGTCGTTCAGGTATGGACACAATGCATGAAGCCCCTGCCTGATTCCACGTGAAATGATCATCCTTTGACACAGCCCCCACAGAGCACCCAGACCCCCCAGTGCTTGTTTGTCGCCGGTCTGTACGATGCACAAGCCTGTTTACCCTCCTGGTCCTGTCTGCCGTGCAGCCCTGGCAATGTCCTCCTCTGGAAACTGTCCAGCTACCCGCTGCCCTTATCCCCATCCCTGGTGGGACAAACAATCCCAATCTCTAAGGCATTTCTCTGGTTCCTAAGTAATGCTTCTGTCTTTACAAAGAAAGCACTGGAGGAGCTTTTAAATCCAGCATCCAACCCTTAAAGCACCATCGGAGACAAGTAGACCTTCTGTTTGCATTCATTTATAGCCTTCTCTAGAAATTGCCTATCGAATTACTCCTTCCTGTGCCTGTTTAAATAAATAGGCATATTTGTTATTGCTGTTGAAAGTTCCATGTTTGGCCTTTTTAAGTCATTTGATTAGGAAGTAGAGAGAATATTTTAGCAGCAAAGAAGGCACTGACAATCAGCACTACTAGGAATAATCCAATTTTCTTTGCGAAGAAGGGCAAGGGTCCTCCTAGGAGGTCAAAGCTCCCTTAGCACAATTAGAACTTTAATTAATGAAATTGGTTGAGCCTCTGCCAGCAGAGCAAGTGGATTTGTCCCTGCCCAGCAGAGACCTAGGAGGGGAGACACAAGCTCCCCGTGCCGGGGTCAGTGGGCTCTCCAGCCGGCACAGCAACGGGCAGAGCTGCGCAGAACCCCCCAGATGCAGCCAGGGCCCTGCCCTGCCAGTGGAGCCCATTTGCTCTAGAGATGCATCCTCGGGGCTCCTTCTTTAACGTCAAAAGCAAAATTGGCCTTGTTCAGCAACTTCGTGATGAGCGGCACAACTCTCGGTATGTCGTGCTGTTCAGACATGCTGTCTGCAATTAATATTGCATAACGGCCTCCTGATTCCTAAATTATGTATTTCTCCTTCTCAGCATCGTGTGTTTTTTACAGGGTTAATTATTTTCCATCATTCCGCCTTTAGCAACAGTCATCTTAATTAAGGGGGCCAAGTTCCGCTCTCCCTTCTGCCTGGCAGATCCTAATGAAATCAGCGGAGCCACGCGGTGTCAGTGCGAGAGGGACAGTGGCCATCTACCTAAAAATAAAATGTTCCCTCTCTTATTAATTAATGCGTAAAATTAAACCAAGGTGTAAAATCTCCAATTTCTGACTAATGTCACTGAGTAAATTGCTGCAAAACCCCCACTCAGAGTGGCCTTTCTGTGTGCAGTTCAAATCCTGCCTGTGCCCTGACCACAGAGGTGGTTGACCAGACCGGAGCGAGGTGCCCAGGGGAAACCTCCTCTCTGGGAACCAGCAGTGCCTCTGCCATCACCCAGCACATGCTGGATTTCCCGGCTTTGCTTTTGGGGATTAAAAGCAATGTCAGAAGTCTGCAGTGAGACACCTGCCTCAAGTTGCCCCACAGAAGGTTTACGTTGGACGTGAGGAACAATTTTTTCCCTGAAAGGGTTGTCCAGGGCTGTCCCAGGCTGCCCAGGTCAGGGGTGGAGTCCCTGTGATCCCTGGAGGGGTTTCCAAGCCCCCCGTGGAGCTGTGGTGCTGAGGGACATGGGTCAGTGGTGCCCGGGCAGGGATGGGGGAACGGTTGGGCTCGATGAGCTGAAAGGGCTCTGCCAACCCAAACCATTCTATGATTCCATGAAAACGGTTTTAAAAGAGCCGAGAGCAGCCATGCCTGCCAGTGTCCCCCCTGGGCTCTCCTTCCCGTGCCCTGCTGCTCGCTGCCCCTCAGCATCCCTCAGCTGCTGGCGGCAAAAGGGCTTATCCCGAGCTATTCCTCCCTTGCTTGCATTTCCTGACAGCCGCCTCTCAAAGCAGAGCCAGGCATCCATGCAGCGGAGGCTCCAATAAGTGGATCCACATGCAATATTCATGGATCACTTCAGAATAGTTACAGATCCATCACGCTTGGCAGCAGGACGGCGCACGCTCCTAATGCTGGGCTTAAGCACCTTTTTGAACCGCAGCCCTCAGGATGACCACACCGCTCGGCCTGGACAGTGGCCAAAGGAGCAGCAATGCCCGCAGTGGCCGGGTGATGCCTGGGGACACAGGCAGCCTGGAGTCTCCTCTGACGGTCTGAAAAGGCCAGCATCCCTTCTGAGATGTTTCCCATACGGCAAAGGTCTCTGGGCGGCGACCAGAGGCGACACCAGACAGTGCCATCAGCCCATCCCCTTCAGTGCTACGTTCAGCACAGGAGCACTGGGGTGCCCTGCGCTATCCCCACTGATGGCATGGCTCTTTCCCATCACAGCCCCCCGCCCGCCCTGCAGCCCCACACCCACTTCCATCGTAGACTCCGGAGAAGCTCTGGGAAGCCCTTTGGAGACCTGGGCAGTAGGGCATCCCCACCTCAGGAAACCACTGCTTGTGCACCTGGCTGAAGCCACCAGCTCAGCCCCCAGAGTGCAGGGAACCCAAGGGAGCCTGGCCGGAGCTTAATTCCCTCGCTCTGAGGAAGGTTTGTTTACCAACTTCTTCTGTGTCTGGCCACACCACACTGCAGCTCCAAAACCGATCTCATCCCCCAGGATTAAATTTTACACAATCATTCCAGAGTCTATGATAATCACTCCATAAAAAAATGAAGAGATTGGGGATTTTTTTCAATGCAGAGGATTAGGTTTAAATACACGTAATCTGCAGGAAGCTCACTGCATGCACACCACTAATCGCTCCCTCACTCTTCCCAGCTTTAGCCCTTTCATTAGTATTTTCCAGAGTAGGGCTGTTTGTCCTTGCTGAGGTCAGGCTGACGCAGAGTCAGACACGTCCCGAGGGCCGCGGCCATGTGCCAGCCCATGGGGGTTTGCACGAGGGGCAGAGGACAACATCTGCAGCAGCAGCTCCAGTGCCCTGCATCCCTGCAGTGTTGTGCATCACTCCAGTGCCCTGCATCCCTGTGGTGCCCTGCATCCCTGCAGCAAGCAGTAGAGCAGGGCTGGGAGCACAGCTGGGCTCTCTGCCTCTTGCTGCACTCCAGAGAGGAGCCTTTGTCGTGGGACCGCTCGTACTTTTCACTCTGGGATCTTTCTAGTTTGCTTCGGGAGGGAGGTGCAGTAATTGGCTGGGAAATGTCTAATGCAGTGCCACAAACCAGCTGCTGGGATCTTCTTAGGTACACTACTGAAAGGGAAGATTCAAATCCTGAAGCTATTAACAAATTCCTGATGGTTTTACTAGGTGAAGCGTGAATAATAACCTGGCAGCTGGTGATTTCCCCAGACCTGGGGCACTTGTCTCCATGTTCCCCTGAGTGCCCAGGACCCAGGAGTGCTTTGGCCATCCCAGGCAGCGGCCGGCTGGGCAAAGGCAGCCTGCCTGCCTCCACCTCCACAGCCCTCCCATGGGGTGCCTTGTGTTACAGCCGGAGGTGGGGATGAGGCGGTGGAGCCCACCACGCTGGTGCAAATGCCTGCAGCCTTTCCCGTCCCTTCCCCTGCATGTGCATGAGCTTCCCCCCACTGCAGGGCTGTCACTTCTGCCAAACTCTCACCTGCCAGGCTTGCAAAGCCCCGATTAACTAACCCGTGTCTTGCATTTATAGCAGCAGGGAGTGCAGAAGGTAACTGCCCTCCCTGCTGGCACCCCAGGATTACTCCTGGGTTTTGGCGTTGTTTCCCACCGAGGCTTGGGGCTGCATCCCCACACAGGGTCATGAGCAACTCACTGTGGGCCAGGCTGTGCCTGCGGGTCAGGGGGATGGGGGGCAGCAGGCTCTTGAGGTTGCCAGAAAGTGTGAGCTCAAAGCCTGTGCACCATAAAGTCAGAAAGGGACGTGTGCCCTTTATGCCCAGCAAGCACTTTTGCAGATATAATTAAAATAAATACTTATCTGGGACTGCTCTGACCACAGATATAAGGATGCAGTGCCAGATTTTTAAAGCAAGATAGCTTTAGCACTTAGAAGAGGACTCGAGCAGACTTTGGGTACTTATGTTCAAAATAATTGTCCCAAGAAACCCAATTCAGCAGCCACCCAGGCTGAAAGCACTTAGGCACACTCGGGCAGGCGTTCAACAAAGCATTTAGCTACCCCTGCATAGCATCAGCAGAATCCTCGGGGCCTTCGCTCAGGGCAGTGACTCAGGGAAACCACAGGGGCTTGGTGCTGAGATGGACCCACTGGGGTCCCACCCGGGTCTGGCCTGGCCCCCGAGCACGCACCACAGGGCCATCCCTGTGCCGCTCCGTTTGCGGCTGGCTCCCGCCTCTGCCGCCTGCTGCGACTGCTTTAAGAGTTGGGGAGAGGGTTGTTCGTTAGCACAGCAGCGTGACGGGAGCCGCAGGTGCCCTGTTCCTCACCACCTTCCCCGGGGAACCCGTTTTCAGCACAAGCAGAGATGCTGCTAACCAGCAGCCTTGGCTGCTAAACGTGGCTGAGGAGAGAGAACGCTTCTGGTAATAAATTCATGGCTCTTCACACACCAGCAAGCTGACAAGCACCTGGTTTAAAAAGACTTTAAAACTATTTTGGGTGCAGTCAGTCAGACTGAGACCCCCTTATGCTTGGAGACCCTGAACACCAGCTTCAAAGAAGGGAAGGAAACTGCAAAGATATCCCAGAAAATGTTGATTTCAGATCTTCAAAGTACAACTTTCCTGTAGAGTTAAAAGGCCCATGTCCCATTGCCATGAATAAGTCAAAAAGTGTGAACCTTTCCTAAGCGCACACCCAACCCAACAGGTGTTTCCTCTGTCGGGCTTGAAAGCGAATCGATGCTCCTGGTTTCTTTCATGTGGTGTAGCTGCGCTTCTCCTTTGACGAAACACCAGCCTCTCCTCTGCTCCAGCTAGCTGAATCCTTGTCTCTGTTTCAAACACGCTTCTCTTCTTCAGTCTTTTCTAGCATCGGTAAAAATGCGTCTGCTGGAGGTTGTTTTCTTATTGGCAACCAGCTGACGGCCAGTGAGGGCCTCCAGCCTGGTCCAGCACCCACCGCTCCCTGGCAGCCGCCCTGGACATGATGCTAACGCTGCTTACAGTCACAGCCAGATCCTCACCCTCTCCCAGTCCCTGCCCTCTGCACCCACCACAGGCTCCATGGCTTGTTACCACAAGCAGCCTGGCAGTTGGGAGCCCACGCTCTGCCTCACCACCCACACTGGGACACTGCAGCTGCAGGCGGAGAGGTTTCGTATGGAAAGAACATTCCTCCTTGGAGAGCCTCAAATCTAATCAGGAATTCCTACAGATTTCCTGCTGTTTGCCACTGCCAGATTTTCTAGCAAAGGCGGCAGGGTGTTTATCACCCATCGAGAACACGGCACAACCTGCACCCCAGCGCTTCTGCCGCTACTGCCGGGGCGCTGGGAAGCCACGGGCAGCGGGACTCGTCCTCCTCTGCCCCTTGTCTTCAGCGCAGCTTGCAAAACACCCCGTGGATAGTGAAAATACTGGCTCACCAACCCACCGCCTCCTTCAAAGCTTCGCACACAAAATCAGCCACCTAATTGAGGAGCCACGTTCCCAGGCTCCGGGGCAGGGAGCTCTGTACCTGGGCCTCCCCACTCCTCGCGCCCGCAGCCTCGGGCGAGCCAAGCTTCTGTGTCAATTACAGGAAAATCAATGAAGATACTGTTCAGGACTCCTTTTCACCATTCAGCACGGATGATATCCTTCACTTTCTAGCACTGATTCATTTACTTTCAGCCTCTCCAGGGGCTCCTGACATATTGCTATCTCTGAAGAATCTGAAGCAAGAACTGCCTTTGTTTCCACTGCAACTTGTTGGCATGCATAGGCTCCAGGGACGTGCTGCTGGGGTTGGGGCTCACCATGGGGTCAAAAGGAGAGCAGCTGCGGCACCCGGCAAGGTCTGTAAACACTTCTTGCCAAAGGATCTTTCCAACGTCTGCCCATATTTCATTAGTGAAGGAATGGGGCAGGACTGGGGGCAAAATGGGTCCAAAACCCAGGGGTGGCCTGCTACTGCCCTTCTTCCTCCAGCTCCAGGCTGTCCTGGCCAAGCTGTCCCCACCAGCAGCCATACAGGAGCACTGCTGCTCCTCCCACAGCCCTGCCATTGCCAACCATCCCTCTCCAAGCACCAAAGGCTGCAGTGTCTCCTGGAAAGGTTCTGCTGCCAGGGGCTTTGCCTGGGCCACCAGGACAGTGTGTCGCCTTCCCATGCTGTCACTGCTCATGACGAAAAACCTCCAGTCCACTCACAGCTTGTGCCCAACTGCCAAGTGACACATTGAGTGGGCTCCAGGACATCATGGGGCCAGCAGCAGAAGGGGAGCCACACTTGCCCAGCAGCCCATTGGCCAGTATTATAGAACTGATTTTACCTAAAGGTGAAAAGTTGTGGATGGTTTATCCTGCCACACCTGAGTGGACATGCTGAAGCTGGGACACCATGCACTCGGTGTACAACAGAAACCATGTGAAGAGTCATGTAAAAAACCTCTCCTACATCAAAACCGTGTTATTTCCTACATTCCCATCCTTTTCCCTCTCCACCAAAGCCACAGGCATCCCACAGTGCTGGGATATAGACCTCTGGGCTGTACTCGGGCCAAGCTCCCACTGAAGGCTGAAGAACCATGCTGTGAAGTAAAAGCCAGCCCTGCAAGCTCCTCCTGTTCCTCTTCTTCAAAGAGAGCTTCATGCATGGAGAGCTTGTAGGATATAGCCCAGAGCAAGGATGGTGCTACAAAGACAGTATTTATTATTTATAAGGCACTTCTGTGAGCTCGGGGCTCAGAGGCAGAGCTGTCTATAGGGGCGAGCTTTATCGGGGAAAAAAAGCATAGCTTGAAGAAACACTGAAGGTATTGCAAGATGCACCAGTCATGCTTGTAAGAGACATTCCTCAGATGACCAAAGTCAGGGTCTCCTGGAGCTCTCATGGAATTTGCTGGGTGATTTATGGGGCAGTTTAATTACCACTAGGGCTCTTTTAGTGGTATCGTGCCCTAGACACCTTCTTTTAAAGAATGAAGAGTCTTCAAACCAGCGTCGGGTCTGTCATTGCCTGGCTGCAGGCTGTGGTGTAGGCTCGCTCCACTCTGCACGTACCATGCCGTGATCTACAGGGTCGCGGGGAAATGCTGCAGCCCCGCAGCCCTGTGCTGAGGAGCAGGGGGACGCTGTGCACCCGCCCGGGCACTGGTCCCCTGGCAAAGGCGCAGAGTCCCGAGTGGCTCAGCTACCCCCGGCTCAGCCGTGCTCAGCGCACACCCATGCCCACGAGCCTTGGGGAGCCACCGTGGCACTGGAGCTGTTGAGGGGTCGCTGTGGCTACCAGGCTGCGGCACCCCCAGGCTTTTGGGAGGTCACCACAGGGCACTCCAAGGTGGTGGGCTGGGCACTCCGGGCACCCCAGGGCTGTCAGGCGCACCCTGGGCATGTCGGGGCGGTGCCGGGGGAGATACCCCGGGGCCGTCACGGAGGAAACCCGGGCCTGCTGGGAGGCGCGCTGGGGCGGTCGGGGGGGCACCGGGGCTGCCGCTGCGTGCGCC